>CM076572.1:269722707-270006743 GCA_034641835.2 Pinus albicaulis | reverse complement strand
AAGTAAAGAAAAAGATGTACAAAAGATGTAAAGAAATATAGCCAAACCGAGCAAAAATGGAAAACAATTGTAATATTCCTAATTTGCGACAACAAATTGGAATATTCTATTTTGTTTAGTTTGCCGCCTATGGTTTGTAAATAAATAAAAAGTGAGTAAAGAGGGTCTAAACTCACTTAAATGAAATAAGACATCCACCTAGTAGCACAACGTTGTGACTTAAGTGGGAGTCAAGGGGGGACCCAACACCACGTGGAGGAGGGGCCTATGTACACTCTAGAAGTTTCTCCAAGCTTCTACGCAGATAAGGATGAGAATGTGGATAAGGATGAGGATGTGGAGGAGAGAGAGAGGCTACATTGGGTTTTGGAGGGAAACCAACACTATAAAATATGGAGGAGCCTCCTCATTTGATTCATGCTTGGATTCTTGGATTATTGATTATTGAGTGAGACATTTGTCTTTCTTTGGCACGCTGGCTGTTTAGCCCGTTTGCTGCACTGTTTAGTGCACCGAGTGTCTCCGTGCGGAGATCTCACCCTTAGCCCCGGGGGACTTCGAGTGCCTGCTCGGGCAAGGTTATTTTCTTAGCATCATCCTCCAGGACAACATTATTGCTGCAGCAGCGTAATTCTGTGTTGTAGGGTGTTGCCGTGGTGATTTTACGACACCACCTCCTTCTCCTATTTTTCAGAGGGAGAGCCTTTCTTTCCTTTGGAGGATCAGATTGGGAGACATTGGAGCTTATTATCAGATCTTGGCATCAGGCCTATATGTTCTTCATGGTATACTGCGCAGTTCTTTCCCCAGATCTACGTTATTTCTGAGGGAGCAGCGTTACAAGGGTTTTGGCATCATTTTGGAGTTAGATCTCTGATTGAGGGTGATCCTTGGATTGGCCAACCAATCCAAGTATATTTCTGATCTGATACTGAAGTTTTGCTTCAGAAATTATGAATCATTCTTCAGATCTGCTGCAGTAAAACTCAGATCTGCTCCGACATTTTCATGTATTGCTGAAATCCCCAAGGGGAAAGTAATAAAGAGCCCTTTGGGCATTTTGTCTCATTATAGATCTCTTTTTTCATGTATTTATCAGTTTCAGATCTGTAATATAATAAATATAAGCTTCAGCCTCCTGGAGAAAACGCTGAAGTATTTCTGGATCAATCTTTGTCTTGCGACACCTCTATTTTGAGGGGTTTTTCTATATAAACTGTTGTTTAACCTTGCTGAATGCCTATGCCGTGTTCCCAAACCAATTCTATGATCATCCATACTGTTATACATCTTATTCCTTCAGAAAAAACGCAGCCCTTGCTTCAGTAAAATTCTGCATACTCAAAGTCTTGGGAAATCAGGGTTTTTATTGACTAGTCGGGAAGGAGGAACTGTTTAACTTAGCAAAACGCCTTTGTTTGAGCTGAAATTCGACATGGAAGTCCCTCTTGACCTATTCTAACATATTCCAGAACCTTGACCCGTCATTTTACGCAAATTTCCTTATTCACTCATTTTAGGGCCAAAATCCTCACTTTTCCCCGCCTTTTTGCCCTTAAAAGCTGAATAAAGGTTGCTGCTGCTATTTATTTTGGTTGCTGAACATTTTCAGAGATATGATATGATAGCTGAAGCCCTCATACCTGAAGAATGCGTTTTTCAGGCATGATCTGCTGAAAATTCCCTTTTGGGATATTACAGTGGTATCAGAGCATAGTTCTGGCTCAGCCTGTGGAGCTAGCTATCTATGGAAAATATGAGGATCACAATGCCTACATTCTTACCTGAAGTACCGAGTCAGCATGGTCGTATACCCTTTGGAGATTATTTCCGAGAATGGCAGTCCATGGGGGAAGACTTGAAAGCAATTTTGCCTTTCAAAGATTACTGTGAGCTCAAACTGGATGGAGTAGGAAGGTACAATGGTAACAGAGGGATTTCTAGCATGCAGAGTTCAAAGTTGCAGCATACTACTGGAAGATCACCTCTTCCCATGCATGAGGGATCCACTAGTCCCTGTGAGTCTAAGCCCAAGAAGACCGGAGCGGTGAAAAAGGAGAGTTTATTCTCATCTCTTTTCGGATTCAGAGGAAAGGCATCCACCTTTGAGGAGGTCAAGAAGAATGAAGAAAAAGAAGAGGAAGTACCATGTGCTTCCAATTCTAATCGAGAAGAAGAGATCACATCACCTCTTGAGGAGGCTTGTGAAATCGCTGTCACACTTGTGGAGGAGCAGCCACATGCATCGACAGTTGGGGCAGCTAACACTGTTGAGGATGGGACTCTTGCAGCTCTACAAGAAGTCCCAAATGCACATCAAGGTATGGAAAGATTTCCACATTCCATTGTTGCATCAAATTCTTCTGATCAATGTGGAGATCTACTTTTGCATGACCAAGGGTCAAATCTCATTGGAGATGCACTTCAACACACCATGGAACGCAATGATTTGGTTCCCTTCTCACAAGAGCAGATAGAAGATGGAGGACATCTTCGGATGGATAACATCTCTCATGCTTGTGTTGGACAGCCCTTGAGCCATACACATCATGATGGGAGGTTTTTTCCTGCCACCTATTTGATTCTTGATAGGGTCTCATTGATCCTTGAGAAGTTTACATTTCAAAATCCCATGAAGTGCAAATTCAGAAATTTGATTTTGGAGGATGGTAACCCTCATTGGAGGAGTATCAGGATGAGGAGAAGAAGGAGGCATCCACAAGTGATTGAGTGGATGTGGTTGATGAGCAAGGAGCTAGGAGGCTACTTGCAGATCTATGACACCAGGCAGCAGGAGGCTTGGCTGCGCTGGTTACTCTTGAAAGAGTTTGGCCATCACTTGGCAAACACTCTTCCTAAGAGTAGGAGGATGGGGAAAAGATGGATGGATACTTGCATCATTGAGCAACATAGAGTATGGATGCATGGTGTTGATGTGTTACTCATATCATTCATTGTGTCTTCATCACATGAGTTGTATGATGGAGGTATGGGGAGGCAACACAATGTCTTGTTGCTTGGTTTGTTCCTAGGAGAGCAAGGGCAGATTTGCTCTCACACTTTGTATGATGTTGCGGGAAGAGGGGATGGCACTATCTCCTTGGTCTTTGATGATGATTGGGAAGCACTTCCATCTTGGAAGGTATTCCATATTTATTGCAGCATTATTAGAGGAATCTTTGACAAGGAGCATGTCAAAGAACAGAGTCTTGTATTGACAGGAGCTTATTTGCATGAGCTCACAGCGTTGTCACCTTGGAGCAGAACATTATGGATGAAGTGTGCGCAACAGAGATATGGTGGATCTATAACCCATAGGTCCCAGGATCACTTCATATTTATTGCACTTGATGAACAAAGAGGAGGTAATGATGATAGAGATATCTATGGCATGTTTTTCTTGACTTGGGGTTCCAAGCATCTTCTTGCAGCAGATGGTTCAGTCTTCTTCATAGCATGCCAACACATTACGCAGAACTCATTCATGGATCCATGTACCATCTTACTTCCAGCATATGGTGAGGGATTTGTTTATACATTCATTGATTTGCACACTCTTGCCATTCCTATGCAGTGCATTGCTTCACAAGGGGGCAAGCTTGTCACATTGCTCCATGAGTTGTATTGGGCCAATCTACATGATGGAGGCAGCCATCTCTTTTGTGGCCTTGGGCAAATGTTTTATCATCACATGTATGTTCATTTTCTGCACTATAGCATGTATCATATAAAGACATGCATGATTAACTATGTAACAAGAAACATTTTGCCTTGTACTTTCATCAAGCAGCAACTTGTAAAACTGCGTTGTACTTGTTGGGGAAGCTGTTGGTACCTCTTTGCATCACTTGTAACCTTCAGCGTTTCCTTCATTTTGCTACTGATCATGTCTCCATTTGCTGATATAGATCAGATTTGTATGGGAGGCTTGATTATGAGAGAGACACATGAGTTGGATGTGTCTTTGAGTATTTTCTGCACTACATGTTCTAATGGGAGCATGAGAGGAGGCATGGCCACCACTACTACATATGTGTTCTCTTTTGAGGTGGGCCATGAGATTGATAGTCATCCATTGTACAACCATGGGCAAGTGTTTGGTCTTATGTTGTTGTCATATTCAGCCATTTACTATCCATTAGTAGATGTGATGGATCTGGTACATTGCTTGCCATGTAATTTTTTGAAGTTGCAGTGGATGAGACTGCGTTGTATCCTTGTGAGAGATTGTTTGCATCATGTATCATCAAGTAAAACCTTCAACAAACATCTCATTAGGATGATCCATGATGACCATGTCCTATTCTTCATGGATGGATTGTTTTGGGCCAGCTTGTTCTTCATTGTTGGAGGAACCTTCATTGGAGGATTTTTCTTCACTTTGCCACTGGAGGGCAATGACTGTGCAGCCCAGGATCAGCATACACTCTACACTTATCATGAGTGGAGAGAAGGACAGCATGGGGTAAGCTATGATGCTTGCCAAGGTCAGATTTTCAGCCCACTTTCATTACCGGAGCTTGAGGTGGAAGGAGATTTTCAGGAGTTGCCTTGTTGGGAGGTGGCTCATTTTGTTTGGATGATTTCTTGGGGATGGAGGATCCACATGAGGGAGATGTTCCTCATTACATTCCAGACTCCATGCCTCGAGTGGAGATTCTTCAATTCTACCCTTGCAGTTGATTGGAGAGAGGTGATGAGTTGGTACGCAGTTGATGGGCCAGCTTACACAGTCATAGATGCAGAGCAGCAGGGGTCATGGTCTTTATCAGTCATAGCTAGAGGCAGTGCGCAGTCCGAGCCATGGGACTTGGGCTATTATTGGCCATGGTGGCAATGGGATCCGGGAGGATTGTTGGTTGGCTGGTACTATGAGAGATCGGTTTGGGACCCTGGCATTGAGAGATCCCTTCATATCAGGTTGATGCAGAGTACCAGGGAGATTCAGTGGCGCATCTGGGACCCAGGCATATTTTGCAGTATCGGTGGAGAGCATCCGCTAGGAGGAGACCAGTTCAGGAAGTTGCTTGAGGGCAAGCAACATTTTGCCGGGGGGGACTGTAATATTCCTAATTTGCGACAGCAAATTGGAATATTCTATTTTGTTTATTTTTCCGTCTATAGTTTATAAATAAATAAAAAGTGAGTAAAGAGGGTCTAAACTCACTTAAATGAAATAAGACATCCACCTAGTAGCACAACGTTGTGACTTAAGTGGGAGTCAAGGGGGGGACCCAACACCACGTGGAGGAGGGGGCCTATGTACACTCTAGAAGTTTCTCCAAGCTTCTACGCAGATAAGGATGAGAATGTGGATAAGGATGAGGATGTGGAGGAGAGAGAGGCTACATTGGGTTTTGGAGGGAAACCAACACTATAAAAGATGGAGGAGCCTCCTCATTTGATTCATGCTTGGATATTTGGATTATTGATTATTGAGTGAGACATATTGTCTTATCTTTGGCACGCTGGCTGTTTAGCCCGTCTGCTGCACTGTTTAGTGCAACCGAGTGTCTTCGTGCGGAGATCTCACCCTTAGCCCCGGGGGACTTCGAGTGCCTGCTCGGGCAAGCTTATTTTCTTAGCATCATCCTCCAGGACAGCGTTATTGCTGCAGCAGCGTAATACTGTGTTGTAGGGTGTTGCCGTGGTGACTTTACGACACCACCTCCTTCTCTTGTTTTTCAGAGGGAGAGCCTCTCTCTCCTTTGGAGGATCAGATTGGGAGATATTGGAGCTTATTATCAGATCTTGGCATCAGGCCTATATGTTCTTCATGGTATACTACGCAGTTCTTTCCCCAGATCTGCGTTATTGCTGAGGGAGCAGCATTCCAGGGTTTTTGGCATCATTTGGAGTTAGATCTCTGATTGAGGGTGATCCTTGGATTGGCCAACCAATCCAAGTATATTTCTGATCTGATACTGAAGTTTGCTTCAGAAATTCTGAATCATTCTTCAGATCTGCTGCAGTAAGACTCAGATCTGCTCCGGCATTTTCATGTATTGCCGAAATCCCCAAGGGGAAAGTAATAAAGAGCCCTTTGGGAATTTTGTCTCATTATAGATCTATGTTTTCATGTATTTATCAGTTTCAGATCTGTAATATAATAAATATAAGCTTCAGCCTCCTAGAGAAAACGCTGAAGTATTTCTGGATCAATCTTTGTCTTGCGGCACCTCTATTTTGAGGGGTTTTTCTATATAAACTGCTGTTTAACCTTGCTGAATGCCTATGCCGTGTTCCCAAACCCATTCTCTGATCATCCATACTGTTATACATCTTATTCCTTCAGAAAAAACGCAGCCCTTGCTTCAGTAAAATTCTGCATACTCAAAGTCTTGGGAAATCAGGGTTTTTCTTGACTAGTCGGGAAGGAGGAACTGTTTAACATAGCAAAACGCCTTTGTTTGAGCTGAAATTCGACATGGAAGTCCCTCTTGACCTATTATAACATATTCCAGAACCTTGACCCGTCATTTTACGCAAATTTCCTTATTCACTCATTTTAGGGCCAAAATCCTCACTTTTCCCCACCTTTTTTTCCCTTAAAAGCTGAGTAAAGGTTGCTGCTGATATTTATTTTGGTTGCTGAACATTTTCAGAGATATGATATGATAGCTGAAGCCCTCATACCTGAAGAATGCGTTTTTCAGGCATGATGCGCACAAAAAATTCCTTCGGGATATCACGGATCCATTATTAGGGATATTACACAAATAGAAGCAAAATGCACTTACCTGTTGCTTGAATCACTTCCAAAATGCTCCCAAACCCTTTGCTAGTCAGCTCCCACACACCAACAACAAGGAAGACACAAAAGAATGAGGGAGAAATGAGCCCAAAAAATCGGGCTTTAAAGTCCGATTCGTGTGCCTAGCGAATCCCATGTGCCAGGACACGTTCGAGCCATGAATTGGACATGTGCTCCTCGAGAATCATGTCCGACATGTGGGATTCGGGACACGAGGTGGGGAAGGAAGAATCTAGTTTCTTAGGCGAAAACTGCGCTTTTGTGGGTTAAAACCCTTGGTTGCTTTGCAAGAAACCCTAGCGCAACCCTTCAACTCTGCTGCGCCTTAACTTGTTTCTGAGGTCGAAAACAAGGTGCTGGTCTTCACTTAGAGACATAGCTCTGATATCATGTTAGTTTTCTTAATACCCAACGATCTAATTTGTGAAATTTACCAAGTAAAGAACTGAAATTTTGACTTTAACATTTAACCCACAAATATACTGAGTTTTTCTAACTAGCATGGAGCGGAAACAAAAGGAATTGATGAAGACAAACACACCATAAAAACTGTGCATAATAAATTTTTACCCAGGAAATCCCAACTGTGGAAAACTTGCAACCATGTTATCTTTATTTTCTTCAGCAATAGCAAATTACATTTGGAGGGATAAAACTTCCCTTCGCTCAGAAATTGCCCAACAAACTTTTGCACACAACCTAAACTCTGTCAAACCAACTCGGCCTCCCTCTTCTGCATGATGTGAGTTCCGTACAGTCTCGTACGACCTTCTGGGCATCTGCTTTGCGCAAGCCTATTCACTCAGCTGGTGGAAGCACAATTCTGAAGGTGATGACAGCTTGACGATCTGTTTTCTCTAGCTGGATCACACTGAGTAGAAAACCCTAGTGCTAGAATTCGCTTTGCTCCTTGCTGAAGTGAGAACACACTAATCTGATGCGAAAATGACCATGTCTGCACCCTTTTTCCCTCCTAGAATTCAACCTGGGCCCACCAGTCCCACGAAAGGCTGAGATTAAGTCTCCCTGGATGGCTGAGATCGCTCCAACTCTTGAATATAGGAAAATTTAAATTGGAAAATTTAAATTTTCCTAAGTCGAGGAATAATAAAAAATTGATTTTTGCGCCTTGGCCCCACTTGTGGGTACCTCTACCAAATTTAGTGCACCTGCTAAATCTTGCTGAACCCTTCCTCCTCTAACTTCTTTTAACATTTCTCGCCTTCTAAACTTTCCTTTTTGTTGGTTTCATTTTATGCCTGTAAATTGAAACTAATTAGTTTTTCATTACCCACATCTGAACATTTCTTGGTGTTTGTGTTTTTTCACTTATGTAGGAGGAGGAAGATTGTTTTGAGAGTTACGTTCATACAGTAAAATTTCTTTTTGAGTGAACTGTATCTCGAGAGTTACATTCATACAGTAAAATTTGTTTTTGAGTGAACTGTATCTCTCTCTTCCAACAAGTTGGTGAATAGTTTGTTTTATCTGTATAATTGACATGATTCAAACTGGAACAGGTTGATGAGGATGCTGTGGTAGTTGGAAGGGCTGCTATTAGCAGTTTGATAGGAGGCATTGGATATTATTTTGGCCAATCACGGATTTCCATTCCAGAGGAATCCAAAGTAAGATAACTTCTTAACCTTTTTATGTTGGTTTTAAGTTTAGGAACCATCTAATGGGCTGAGAAATCCTTTTAGATTTTTCATAAATACGTACGTGGGTTGCTTCTCCATCATCATAAGAACATTTATATCATGTTTAGCATGTTTCATTGCAGGCATGCTCAAACTTTGTCACAAGATTCTTACATATTTGAATCATCATTGTTTTCATACAGAATGCCATTTGTAGACTTCTAAATCTCCATGCATGGAAAATTGCATTGTTAGTTTTTTGGTCTTTTGTCCTCAAAATGGCTTGCAAACATCAAGTAGCTCTTCTTTTAAACATGAAGTCATCTAGCCAATGGACTTTCAGTAAAATTTTAAAAGGAAACTGTGACTGGTGTAGAGGATTATATTGTTGCAGGGATACCACGAGTTAGAAATATTGAATGTCTATATGGAGACCTCCTAGCCCACTATCTATGGTGGTAAATGTGATTGGGACCATTACCAAAAATCTGGATTTTGCATTGAGTTCGAAGACCTTGAAAATATTCTTGACTGAATAATTGAACAAGACAAACAATAATAATGGGTGCACTTAATACATGGCTACATGGGACATTGTGTGGTATCGTGTTATGTTGTAATGACATTAAGGAAAGTAATCACTAGGAAGAATACAATATTTTTGGCCTTGTTTCAAAAATGATATTTTTATGGAAGCTTAGGATACCGGGACATACTGGGACACTGGGAAAAGTGAATATATGAAAGAGCATGCAAATAGAGAGATGGGTTAGGATGTAATTGGTCACCGACCTTAAGTTAAGATGACTGTTGATTACAATGATTGAAGCATGCGACATGTTGACTGCTGTAGACAATCACACCGATAAATAGTACGAGTAATGAGGATACATTAAAGTTTTAAAAAATATAAATGCCTATTAGTACTACATGAGATTTTATAAAAATAAATAACAGATAAATTGAATGCAGCAAGTAGACGGAAGCTAACGATTACCTTTTGGCACTTATAGGAACATAAATGACACATGCAAGTTGAGGAAGCTAGGGAATAGTTTTTCGCATTGAAAGGGAAAATAAAAGATTCATAGAGTACTAGCCTTGTGGAACTTAGGAGGTTGGTTACTATGACCTTGCCAACACTCCTTTGCACTTAGGAAAGGGCTACTAGGCTCACCTCATGTAGTAATGAGTGGGAATAAATAGAACCTAGTAACAATGTAGATGAAAAAGATGTAATAAAATGTGCTTGGTGTGATGAATAGAAGGTAGTCTAGTGCTTCATCTATTTGGGCTATGAAGTTATTTAAGGAAACTCAAGAGGGAAAGTCAAGGGCATATAAGCAACCATTTGACATATTCTACACTACTTGGCTTGGTTCATAATATACTTAGAGTCAACAAACAATCTAAATTTGTGAATTATTGTATCCCTAAGTTTTAGCGATTAAAATCTTACAAGGCTATGAAGGAGAGGGTCTATCTATATCCACAACTCTAAGCGGTGTGCTCGAAAATCATGAAGGAAGTTCATGAGTTTGAATCTCTATCCAATAGTAGACATTATCTAGTCCCCAGTACACACAAACACACAAAAGAACAAAAATGCGCTCACCCCAAGGTGCCATATCATCACTACTCAAATATGCTGAAAATGTGCTAAAATTGATGACAAGTATTGGAAATCAATGGTATGTAAAATTTCAGACCCCATTTCGATTAACAGTTTTCCCTTATCACTCCATTCATTTAATGTGAAATCCAAGCATGGTTAAAACACTAAAATCTGGAAATGAAATTTATTTCTGAAAATACAAATTAGGAGATTTTAGTACTGCTGGAAATAAATGCACAGAAAATTATAACAGCCATACACAGAAAATAACACAGATTTTTGGTCAATATGACCCTGGAAAAAACCCCTACATCTCTTGGGGAAAACCAGTTTTGAAAGTTCTTTCTTATTCCTGAAAACTGTTACAGAGAAAATGAAATACACAGCAAATATTCCAGCATTTACAAAAAATACTTATCTTGATTTCTGTGCAAGACTCCACCTTGAAAACCGTGCCACAGGAAAATGTTGAAATTTGGTTACCGGAGGACAGGGGGTTCCCTAAGGCTTTGATCTTTGGCCTAGGGAAAAGTGTCCAAAAGAATTTAATTTTTCTCCTAAAGTGACTTTATAAAGTTATAAAGTCAAATCTAATTTAAAGTTGACTTTAAGTGATAAAGTTTCTAAAGTCTAATTTTAAAGTGACTTTAATAAAGTTAATGTAAAATTAGAAAGGAAAAGTGACTTTGGAAATAAATGACTAAGTGGGTCTTTATTATAGTGGGGTGAATTAAAAAATAGAAAGTGAGATTTAAAAGAGCATTTAATCTCAGCCTTAGATCTAAAGCTATTTCAGCCATTGGATTTGGGGATAACTCAAAAGTCACTTAGAGTTCTATTAAAGGAGGAAAATGAGAGAAAAGGTCATTCATTCATTAATTTTTTCATGAGCAGATTGAGAGAAAGAGAATTTTCTGAGCAGTGAGAAGGAGGCCAGCAACACTAACTTTCAACAAATTCATACAGCAGGGCAGAGCACGAAGTTCGAGGCAAGTGGGCACAAATTTCGAGGAGAGAAAACTGCAGATTTCGAGGGAGGCCGTACAACAACTCCGACACTGTTTTCGAGGCTGTTCGTACAGTTTTGAAGGATGTAATTTCTGCTGTAATTTTTCTGTTTTGTGGGCACAAAAATCGAGGTGGAGTTTGGCACGGTTTTCGAGATAAGTTCTGTTTCGAAGTTGCTGTAATTTTTTTTGCTGTGTAAATTTCTGCATCACTGTAAAAGCAATATTCAGAAAATAAAGAGAAGCTTTCGAACTGGTTTTCCCCAAGAGTTGTAGGGGGGTTTTCCAGGGTCATGTTGACCAAAAATCATTGTGTTAAAATGTTTTGTGTGACTATTTTAGTCTGCTGATTTTTATTTCTGCAATTTCAAGCATTGTGAAAATTTTCCAGAATTTGTGTTTTCAGAAAATATTTATTTTCCAACTTATTGAATGTAAGGTTATGGGAAAGAGCATTTAACTAATTGGAGAAATAAGGTGAAACTGGAAACCGGGGTGGGAATACAGAAATTTCTACATGGTATTGGAGCTTGGGTGCTGAAAGTGCAGTTTGGGACAACAAAGAGAAAAATTACAGATTGCTGATTTTTCACTCAGAAAATTCCAGCAAGCTGATTTTTCACACACTGAAATTTTATCTTTACTACAGCAGTGTTATTTTCAGTTTTTAGGACGAAAATTTCAGCAAGCTGATTTTTCACACAGAAATTTTATTTTTACTACAGCAGTGTTATTTTCAGTTTTTAGGACAGCAAGGATGTCATTGGGATTGAGGGTGGAGGATAGGTTGGATGGGCATAGTAACTATAGCGTGTGGAAGGAGAGAATGCAGAGTATCTTTGAGGAGGCAGAAGTCTGGGATGTCATGGTGCATACCGCACAACACCCTGTTGTTGTGCCTACTGATGCTGTCCAGTTGGCAGCGTATAATAAAAAGAATAACAAGGGTAAAAGACTGATTCTAGACGGAATCAAAGACCATTGCATTCCTCACGTGAGAGGAAAGAGAAATGCTCATGAGATGTGGTCTGCCTTGACCAATCTCTACCAGAGTACCAATGAGAACAGGAAAATGGTCCTAAGGGAGAAGCTGAAGACCATTAAGATGGGTAAGACTGATAGTGCAACTGGATACCTCACAAAGATTACTAATGTGAGAGATGAGTTGGCAGCAGTTGGAGAGGTCATTCCATCCACTGAGTTGGTGCAGATTGCAGTGAATGGCCTCCCAAGTTCATGGCTGAACTTTGCTGATGGGGTTTGTGCACGTGAGACCCTTCCCACATGGGAGAGGTTTTGGGATGATTGCATTCAGACAGAAATCAGGAAGGGTCAGCTTGGGGCAACCAAGCCAGTTGAGCAGGATGAGGATGTAGCACTGTTGGCAGGAGGCAAGAAAGGCAAAGGAAAGAAGCAAGCTTCCACAAGCAGTGGTGGGGGCAAAGGCAAAGGTAAAGGTAAACAGGGTAACTAACACACAGAAGGACTACTCCAAAGTGAAGTGTTGGAGTTGTCAGAAGATGGGACACTATGTAGTTGTGTGTCCAGAGAAGAAGAAGAAGGGGAAGAACCAGACCATGGCAGCATCAGCAGAGATTGAGGACTTTTCAGATAGATTTGACCGAGAGTTTGGGTTCAGTGCTTGTGAGTCCACTAGTGCGGGATCTGCCACAAGGTATGCATTTCGCGCCGACTAACGAGCATCTTCGGTCTCTGGTATGTGGACGCGGTGGGGGCTTCCGTCATATGACGAGATTAAGTGAGTACTTCTTAGAGCTGAGAGAGTAGCGCGATATAGAGGTAGTACTCGGTGATGGCGGTGTTATTAGACGGTCGGTGTGGGGACACGACATTTTGATGAGGAACCCAAACCTCCCTTGAAGGTGTCGATGTTCTATATGTGCCAGGGATGAGGAAGAACCTCATATTCGTCTCAGCATTGGAGGACAGAGGGTATGAGATATTGTTCAGGAGAGGACAGGTGCTGATATATCCTAGGGGTACTCCAGCTGAGTCAGCTAGAGTGATAGGTGTATGCCATGCAAAGGTGTACAAGTTTGCATTTCAGCCCCTTATGGCATTAAGTAGTAGCACCGACAACAGAGCTAGCAGTTCTGAGCTGTGTGAGATTTGGCACCGCAGGATGGGGCACATGTATCATGGAACCTTGAGGACATTGCAGGAGATCACTACAGGTGTGTTAGATTTCAGTACTGATCACATTGATACATGTAGAGGATGTGCGATGGGCAAGTTTGCCAAATCCCCTTTTCCCAGCAGTGATAGCAGAGCGACTGGGATACTTGATTTGATTCATTCTGATGTGAGCGGTCAGATGTCTCATGTTTCCTTGAGTGGATATGAGTATTATGTGTTATTCATTGATGAACACTCCATGAGGACCTGGATTTATTTCTTGAAGACCAAGAGTGAGGTCTTCATGCGGTTTAAGGAGTTTAGAGCTCTTGTGGAGACACAGACAGGTCGGAAGATCAAGTCCCTGAGGTCGAACAATGGAGGTGAGTACACCCTTGGAGAGTTTTTTGAGTATTGTGCGGAGGCAGGCATTAGGAGGGAGTTCAGAGTTCCTTACAACCCCCAACAGAACGGGGTTTCGGAGAGGAAGAACAAATCCATCATTGGGGCTGCTAAAGCCATGTTACATGATCAGGGGTTACCTTTGTTTTTGTGGGCAGAGGCCTGCAATACTGCTGTATACTTGCAGAACAGGAGTTTGCATCGTGCCTTGGGGTATGTGACTCCAGAGGAGGCTTTTTCTGGGAAGAAGCCTGATGTTGGTCACTTCCATATCTTTGGGTGTATTGCATACTCCTACGTACCCAAGGAGAAGAGGACCAAGCTAGAGCCCACCGCAGAGAAGGGTATCTTTGTGGGCTATAATGAGACCTTGAAAGCCTTTTGGATTTATATTCCCACACGAGAGGAGAGTTGTTGTCAAGTGGGATGTGAAGTTCGAGAGGAGAGGAAGTTCGAGGAGGTCACGGGAGTTGGAAATGTCTGGATCGACGGACCCTCGGCGGCGAGTTGAAATTAGTCACAAAGATCCGGTGGGCGAGGATCGGGGGGGATCCGAGATGTACATCTATGACGATGTGCAGTCGCAGTCGACAAGCAGTGGTTCGCAGAGTCAGAGGAGTGGTGCTTCGAGAAGGATGTCGAGCAGTCCACAGAGCAGTTCACTAGGGAGTCCACTGAGACAGTTCACACGGTACTTCAGCGTCTACAGGTTCAGGTTCAGGCAGGAGGACAACAGACAAACAATCAGGAGTTCAGGTTCCTGAGGAGGAGGAGGAGTTTCATTCTCCGGTGAGAGAAGTGTGCTCAGGGAAGAGGAAGCCCAAGTGGCTTTAGGATACCTTGAGAGAGGCCACATGTTTCTTTGGGCTGAGGCGTGAAAAGGAAGCGGACTACGAGGTTTGTAGCTATATGGCAATGGTTGCTGACATCCTTGACTACAGGCCTTTAGCTATGAGGGAGCGGCTAGCAGTTCAGGAGAGAGGCCATGCGGGAGGTATTCTTCTATCATGAAGAATGATGTTTGGGAGGAGGTGGTGCAGGGCACGAGGGCAAGTCCGTGGTTACTTCCAGATGGCTTTACAAGGTAAAGCATGTGCGAATGGTAGCATTGAGAAATTCAAGGCAAGGTTTGTGGCTAGAGGGTTCTCCCAGGTAGAGGGAGTAGATTATGATCAGACCTTCGCTCCCATGGCTCGATATACTTCCATTCGCTCCATTATATCGATAGCAGCAGAGATGGGTTGGAAGATCCACCAAATGGATGTGAGGACTGCATTTCTCAATGGCTTCATACAACAGGAGGTGGACATTGAGCAGCCACGGGGCTTTGAGGTGCATGGGAAGGAGTCCCATGTGTGCAGACTGAAGAAGGCACTTTATGGCCTGAAGCAACCTCCTAGAGCTTGGTACTCCAGGATTGATACATACTTGCAGGAGATGGGTTTCACAAAGAGTGATGCAGATCCGAACCTATACTTTATTGTGATAGGTGAGGAGCCTCTCATTCTGGTGCTGTATGTGGATGATTTGGTCATTACGGGTGCAGAGAGACTCATAGGAAACCTTTGTAAGAGATCTTGCGACGAGGTTTGAGATGAAGGACATCGCTTGATCATTACTTTTTGGGTTTGGAGGTGTGGCGGGGGAGGGGAGATGTATTTCTTCTGGGGGCGGGGGGAGTATATTGTGGACATCCTTGGCGAGATTCCACATGGAGGATTGTAGACCCATGTCGACACTGATGATCACCAACTGGAAGAAGCTTCATGCTTCGGATTCTGAGTTGGTGGATCCCACATTGTACAGACAGCTGATTGGTTCCTCGATGTATTTGGTCAACACCAAAACATATATATGTTTTGTAGTCAACACGATGAGTGAGTTTTATGTGTGAGCCTAGGAAGGTTCACTGGATTTCTACAAAACACATTTTGCGATACTTGCAGGGGACAGTGGAGTATGGTCTGGATTATAGGCATGGGGATGGAGTGAGATTGGGAGGTTACACTGATTTTGATTGGGTAGGTTGTGCTTTTGATAGGAAGAGAACTTCAGGGTGTTGTTTCGGGTTGGGCTCGGCAGTGGTGTCGTGGTTCAGCCGGAAGTAGTAGTCAGTAGCATTGAGTTCAGCAGAAGCAGAGTATATGGCAGCCAGTCTAGCTATTTGTGAGGCCATCTGGCTTCGCAAGATGTTGTTTGGCTTATTTGGTCAGCCGTTGAGACCTTCAGTGATCTACTGTGATAATTAGAGTTGCATTAAACTCATGGAGAATCCAATATTTCATGATCGGTCAAAGCATATCAGCATCAGATATCACTTCATCAAATACTATGTGTAGAAGGTAGCTATGAAGCTCAAATATATTCCCACAGATGAGCAGGTTGTAGATATTCTTACCAAAGGCTTACCATGGGGCAATCATGTCTACTTCAGAGATAAGATGGGTGTGGTGAGGAACACCTTCCTCGGTAAGAGGGAGTGTTGAAATTCGGTTACTGGAGGACAGGTGGTTCCCTAAGGCTTTGATGTTTGGCCTAGGGAAAATTTTCCAAAAGAATTTAATTTTCTCCTAAAGTGGCTTTATAAATTTATAAAGTAAAATCTAATTTAAAAGTGACTTTAAGTGAAAAAGTTTCTAAAGTCTAATTTTAAAGTGACTTTAATAAAGTTAATGTAAAATTAGAAAGGAAAAGTGACTTTGGAAATAAATGAATAAGTGGGTATTTATTAAAGTGGGGTGAATTAAAAAAATAGAAAGTGAGATTTAAAAGATCATTTAATCTCAGCCCTAGATCTAAAGCTATTTCATCTATTGGATTTGGGGATAACCCAAAAGTCACTTAGAGTTCTATTAAAGGAGGAAGAGGAGAGAAAAGGTCATGCATTCATTAATTCTTTCATGAGAAGATTGAGAGAAGGAGAAGGAGAAAGCTGAAGAGAATTTTTTGAGCAGTGAGAAGAAGGAGGTCAGCAGCACTAACTTTCAGCAAATCCGTACAGCAGGGAAGAGCACGAAGTTTGAGGTAAGTGGGCACAATTTTCGAGAGAAAACTGCAGATTTCGAGGGAGGCCGTACAACCATTCCAACACTGTTTTTGAGGTTGTTCGTACAGTTTTGAAGGCTGTAATTTCTGCTATAATTTTTCTATTTTGTGGGCACAGAAACCGAGGTGGAGTTTGGCACAATTTTCGAGATAAATTATGTTTCGAAGTTGCTATAATTTTTTTGCTCTGTAAATCTTTGCATCACTGTAAAAGCAATATTAAAAAATAAAGAGAAGCTTTCGAACTGGTTTTCCCCAAGAGTTGTAGGGGGTTTTTCCAGGGTCGTGTTGACCAAAAATCACTATGTTAAAATATTTTGTGTGGCTGTTTTGGTCTGCTGTTTTTTATTTCTGCATTTTCCAGCACTATGAAAATTTTCCAGAATTTGTGTTTTTAGAAAATATTTATTTTCCAGCTTGTTGAATGTAAGGTTATGGGAAAGGGTATTTAACTAATTGGAGAAATAAGGTGAAACATAAAAACGGGGTGGGAAAACATAAATTTCTACACTGGTTAGGATAGAAAAAAACAATAATAAATGCGATACGACTGACCTCGGGAAATGTGCCCGGATCACGACGTCACGACCTTTATGTATACGTAGGATTGTACAAAAAAGTACAACTAATTTTCTCTTGAAAATCGTGACTAGATGCCTCGATTTTCGTGCCTTTAACTTGCAACCTTTTCCCTCGAAATTTGTGCCTTCACTCTCCTTGGAATGCATGCCAACCTCTGCTGTATATAGTTACTGCTGCCAAATGCCTTGGCTAGCATGCCCAAAATGCTCCTTGGGATGTGTGTGAAACTCCTATTGTTCTTCTTCACTTCCTCCCTGCTCAGAAATCTCTCCTTTGCTCTCTCTTGCTTTCTCTCAAATGCTCATGAAAGAATAGAATGATCTTTTCCTCTTCTTCTTTCCTTTTACCTTAACTAAAGTGACTTTTGAGTGATCCCTAGATCGAATGGTTGAGAAGGCTTTAGATCAAGAGCTGAAAATAAATGTGCATTATTTTCACTTTTTCTATTTAATCACTCACCCAATTAAATAAAGACCCACTTAGCCTTTTATTCCCATAGTCACTTTTCACTTTCTAATTCTTCATGGACTTTAATAAAGTCACTTTCAAATTAGAACGTAACTTTATCACTTATAAAGTGACTTTTAAATTAGATCGACTTTACCATTTATAAAGTCAATTTTAGAAGACACTTTTCCCTAGGTAAAAGATCAAAGCCATGGGGAACCACTTGTCCTTCGTACCCAAAATTTAACACTCCCTCTTACTGAGGAAAGTGTTTCTCACCACTCCCATCTTGTCTCTGAAGTAGACATGTTTGCCTTGTGGTAAGGCTTTGGTGAAGATGTCTGCTTCCTGCTCATTTGTGGAGATATACTCCAGCTTGACTGCTCCCTTTTGGACATAGTCTCGAATGAAGTGATACTTGATCCCAATATGTTTTGAAAAACTGGATTCTCCATGAGACTTACGCAACTTTGATTATCGTAGTGAATCACAAAAGGTCTCAATGCCTGACCAAATAAACCAAACAACATCTTGCGAAACCATATGGCCTCACAGCTAGCCAAACTAGTAGCCATATACTCTGCCTCAACTGAGCTCAATGCAACTGACTATTGTTTTCGGCTGAACCACGACACAACTGCCGAACCCAACCCAAAACAGCACCTTGAAGTGCTCTTCCTGTCTGAAGCACATCCTGCCCAATTTGAATCTGTGTATCCTTCCAGTGTCGCTCCATCACCCTGTCTATAGTCCAGACCTTAATCCACAGTACCCTGCAAGTAACGAAGAATGTGTTTTGCAGCCACCCAGTGCACTCTCCTGGGCTCACACATGAACTGACTCATAGTGTTAACTGCAAAACATATATTTGGTCAAGTGTTGACCAAATACATCAATGATCCAATAAGCTGCCTGTATAGTGTAGGATCCACCAACTCGGAATCGGAAGTGTGAAGCTTCTTCCAGTTAGTGATCATAGGTGTAGACATGGGTTTGCAGTCCTCCATGTGAAATCTTCTAAGAATATCCACTGTGTACTTCCCCTGTCCCAGGAAGATATGCCCCTCCTCCTGCCACACCTCCAATCCTAGAAAATAATGCATCTAGCCGATATCTTTCATTTCAAACTCTGAAGCAAGATCTCTCTTGCAACCCTCCAATAGTCTCTACTGCTCCGGTGATGACCAAGTCATCAACATAGAACACCAAAATGAGAGGCTCTCGCCTACGATATCTTTCATTTCAAACTCTGAAGCAAGATCTCTCTTGCAGCCCTCAATGAGTCTCTCTGCTCCAATGATGAACAAGTCATCAACATACAACACCAAAATGAGAGGCTCTTCGCCTACCACAATGAAGTATAGGTTCGGATCAACCTCACTCTTAGTGAAACCCAACTGCTGCAAGTATGCATCAATATGAGAGTACCAAGTTCTAGGAGCTTGCTTCAGGCCATAGAGTGCCTTTTTCAACCTGCATACATGGGTCTCCCGCCCATGCACCTCAAAGCCATGCGACTACTCAATATAAACTTCCTCCTGAATGAAGCCATTGAGAAAGGCGGTCTTCACATCCATCTGGTGGATCTTCCAACCCGTCTCTGCTGCAATCGATATCATGGAGGGAATAGATGTATACCGAGCTACAGGAGCGAAGGTCTCCTCATAGTCAACTCCCTCTACCTGTGAGAACCCTCTCGCCACAAATCTAGCCTTGAACTTCTCTATGCTGCCATCTGCAACATGCTTTATCTTATAGAGCCATCTGGAAGTAACAACTGATTTACCTTCAGGCCTAGGCACTACCTCCCAAACATCGTTCTGCATAATAGAAGAATACTCCTCCATCATGGACTCTCTCGAGACCTGCTGGCAGGCTGTCTCCTCATAACTAGAAGGCTCAGTATCAACAATGCTTGTTACCAATGCCATGTAACTACAAAACTTCTCAGGTGGTCTACTCTCTTTGACCTGTCTCTTTGGTCCAGCAAATGATGTGGCCTCGCACAGGGTGTCTTGAAGCCACTTGGGTTTCCTCTTCCCTGAAACTACTTCTTCCACCGGAGTGAAAGAATCCTCATCATCATCAAAAGCCTAAACTCCTGAAGGCCTGCCAACTGACCCCATACTTGTACCTGTGCCTGTAAAACCTGATGTACCATGCGAGCTGTCAATCAGTGGACTATCCTGTGAACTGTTCTGCGGACTGCCTTGTACGCTGCTTGAAGATCCCCTCACTTGACTCTGAGAGCCACTGCTCACTGATGGACCTATAACTGTAATAGATGTACTCCCTGATCCCTGACCTCCTGCACCCTCTGCGTTGGATCCCTGTGACTGACTCAGTTGCTGCTGAGTGTTTGGTGACTCTATATACTGTAACTCCCGTGATCTCCTGAAAGCTCTCTCCTCCTCGAACGTTACATCCCTCCTGACAACCACTTTCCTCTTTGCAGGAGTGTAAATTCAGTAGGCTTTCGAGGTCTCGCTATAACCCACAAAGATGCCCTTGTTTGCAGTAGGTTCTAGCTTGGTCCTGCTCTCCTTGGGGACATAAGAATATGTAAGGCACCCAAAGATACGAAAGTGCCCAACATCAGGCTTCTTCCCTGAGAAAGCCTCCTCAGGAGTCACTTTCCCCAAGGCACGATGTGGACTTCTGTTTTGTAAGTAAACAATAGTGTTGCAGGCCTCTGCCCACAAAAATAAAGGTAACCCCTGATCGTGAAGCATGGCTTTGGCAACCTCTACAATGGATCTGTTCTTCCTCTCTGACACCCCATTCTACTGGGGGTTGTAAGGAACAGTGAACTCCCTCTTAATGCCTGCCTCGGCACAAAAATCCACAAACTCACCAAGAGTATACTCACCTCCATTGTCCGACCTTAGTACCTTGATCTTCCTACCTGTCTGGGTTTCCACGAGAGCTTTGAACTCTTGAAACCGCTTGAAGACCTCACCCTTGGTCTTCAAGAAATAGATCCAGGTCTTCCTGGAGTGGTCATCAATGAATAAGACATAATACTCAAAGCCACTCAAGGACACGTGAGACATCTGACCACTCACATCGGAATGAATCAAGTCAAGGATCCCTGTCGTCCTGCTGTCACTGCTGGGAAAAGGAGATTTTGAAAACTTCCCCATAGCACATCCTCTGCATACATCAAGGTGATTAGAACTGAAATCTGGCACACCAATGGTGATCTCCTGCAATATCCTCAAGGCCCCGTGATACATGTGACCCATCCTGCAATGCCAGATCTCACACAACTTTGAACTGCTAGAATTGCTGTCAGTCCTGTCCCTAGTACTGCTACTCAATGCCATCAATGGCTGGAATTAGAACTTGTAAACCTTAGCATGGCGCACTCCAATCACTCTAGTAGAAGCAACTGGAGTTCCCTTAGGATATATGAGCACCTGTCCATCCCTGAACAACACCTCATGCCCTCTGTCCTCAAGTGCTGAGACAGATATCAAGTTGTTCTTCATTCTAGGCACATATAGAACATCTGACACTTTCAAGGGAGGTTTGGGTTCCCTATCAAATGTTAATCTTCCAACACAGACTGATCTAACAATGATGTCATCACCAAGTACTACCTCTATATCAGTATCACTCTCTGATAGCTCTGAGAAGTACTCCTCGACTCCTGTCATATGGTGAGAAGTGCCACTATCAACATACCAAACACTAGAAGATTCTTTGCTAGTAGAGGCGAGTGCATACTCCCTCTGAACCTATATGCAAGGTGATACTGCAGTGGACGACTCACAAGCTATGAATCCAAATTCTCAATCAAAACTCTCTGAGAAGTCCTCTATCTCTGCTAAAGCTGCCATGGTTGTCTCTTTTGCTTTCTTATTTTTCTTCTCTGGACACACAACAGCATAGTGTCCCATCTTTGGATAATTCCAACATTTGAATTTGGAATAGTCCTTTTCTTTGCTTTGTTGCTTGCCTTTACCTTTTCCTTTGCCTCCACTGGTGGAAGCTCCCTTCTTTGATTTGCCTTTCTTGCCTCTTGCCATCAATGCCACATTGTCATCCTCATCCCCCTGTTTGGCTGCCCCTAGATGGTTCTTCTTGATCTCATTCTGAATGCAATTGTCCCACAACCTTTCCCATCCAGGAAGGTTCTCTCGTGTGACAATACCGTCTACAAAAATCTCCCAAGTCTTGGGAGGACCATGCAAAGCTATCCTCACCAACTTAGTGGGTGCAATGGTCTCTCCTACGACCGCCAACTCATTTTTCATTGAAGTGATCTTGGTGAGGTATGCTGTAGCACTGTCAGTCTTAGCCATTCTTATGGCTTTCAGTTTCTCCTTTAGGACTATCTTACGGTTCTCATTTGAGCTCTGGTAAAGTTCGGTCAAGGTAGTCCACATTTCATGTGCATAAGTCTTTCCTCTCACATGAGGAATGACATGATCTTTGACTCCATCCAAAATTAGTCTTTTGGCCTTAACATTCTTTTTAGTGAACTCTGCTAACTGTGCTGGAGCAACAGGCACTGCTATTGGGTTTTGGGTGGTATGTACCATAATGCCCCAGACCTCTGCTTCCTCAAAGATACATTGGATTCTCTCCCTCCATGCACTATAGTTACTCTGCCCATCTAACCTGTCTTCAATTCTCAATCCCAAAGTCATGATTCACTGTCCTATAATACTGAAATTGCAAATCTGGGTAAAAGTTTTCTGTTTTCTGTGTAAAACTCAGACTGCTGTAATTTACACACTGTTGTCCCAAATAACACTTTCCAGTCAACTTTGCTCTGATACCATGTAGAAATTTCAGACCCCACTTCGATTAACAATTTTCCCTTATCACTCCATTTATTTAATGTGAAATCCAAGCATGATTAAAACACTAAAATCTAGAAATGAAATCTATTTCTGAAAATACAAATTAGGAGATTCTACTACTGCTGGAAATAAATGCATAGAAAATTATAACAGCCATACATAGAAAATAACACAGTGATTTTTTGTCAATGTGACCCTAGAAAAACCCCCTACAACTCTTGGGGAAAACTAGTTTGAGAGCTCTTTCTTATTTCTGAAAACTGTTACAGAGAAAATGAAATACACAAGAAAATATTCCAGCATTTACAAAAACAAACTTATCTCGATTTCCGTGCAAAACTCCACCTCGAAAATTGTGCCACAATTTAGGCAGAAAACGGCAATAAATGTTGTACGGGCAGCCTTGGGAAATGTGCCCAGATTACATCGTAAGGCCTGCACAAACCTGTATGGACTATACGGAAATGTATAGCAGGTCCTCTTCTCAAAAATCATGCCCAACTGCCTCAATTTTCGTGCCTTCAACTTGCCTTCAACCTACTGCTATTATTTCTCCTCGAAACTTGTGCTGTCACCCTCCTTGGAATGCATGCCAAACTGCTGTATGGTTCTGCTGTAAATGATGCTCCTTGGGATGCGTGCCAAACTTGAGCAGTATGGTTCTGCTGTCTTGGGATGCATGCCAAACTCCTGCTATTCTTCTTCACTTCCTCCCAACTCAGAAAGTTCTCCTTTGCTCTCTCTTGCTTTCTCTCAAATGCTCATGAAAGAATAGAATGATATTTTTCTCTTATTCTCTCCTTTTGACCTAACCTAAGTGACTCTTGAGTGATCCTTAGATCCAATGGCTGAGAAAGCTTTAGATCAAGGGCTGAAAATAAATGTGCATTATTTTCACTTTTTCTATTTAATCACTCGCCAACTTAAATAAAGACTCACTTAGTCTTTTATTTCCATAGTCACTTTTCACTTTCTAATTCTTCATTGACTTTAATAAAGTCACTTTCAAATTAGAACGTAACTTTATCACTTATAAAGTCACTTTTAAATTAAACCGAATTTACCACTTATAAAATCACTTTTAGGAGAAGAGGCACAATAGAGCGGACCCTTTTCCCTAGCCAAAAGATCAAAGCCATAGGGAACTACTTGTCCTTGGTACCCAAAATTTAAAATGGTAGAAGCAAGGTGCTTACTCCAAGTGATGTCTACTCCATCAAATGTGATAATAGAAGCTCAATAGACAAGATAAAACTAACACACCCTCAACCGAGAAGTGTCCAAACCACAGATGAGCTAAAAATCCATAGACGCTAAATCAAGAGCCAAAAGTCAATTAAGGAACAATGATGTCCACCAAATAAAGTGTCTAAATCCCAAATGGACGGAAAGAAATCCCAAATCTCTTGTCTAATCAGCAGGATCCATCAACCCTGCCTTGAAACTCTAGGATGCTAGAATTGTGCCGAGGAGGTGGGTGCTCATCAAGAAGAGATGTCGACCATCCCATCTATTCCTGTAGAAGTAAAATAGACACTTCAAGTGGTTGAAAGCTTCAGTAGAAGATCTAGCATCATATGACCTTATGAAATCCCCTAGAAGGGCTCCAAAGTCTGCCAAAGTGACGAGCGGCTCTGAAGAGATAGATGTCTATTATGTCTAATATCATCAATGAAGTGTAATAGACATGAGAGAATCTAGAAACCTCCTCCAAAAGTATACATCATCATGACCATGATTAATCCCCTATGGTGCTCTAAAAAATTAAGAGATGGGAACTCCACAAGATAAGTTGTCTATATCAGTAAATATCATCATAATAAACCAGTAGACATGTAAAATGGCAGAGCGCTGTTCTATAAGATCCATATTAGATCAATTTTTGAAACTCCACGAAAACATGCAAGAGCATCTCCATGAAGCAAAATCACCAAGTGAGCAACATCCACATGGAACAACATTAATCATATTAACATCCTCCATAGAACAAGGATTTATATTGCCCAAGCGCCATCAAGGCACCAAAGAAATAGCCAAGATCATCAAAGATCGTCAACCAAGAGCACAACATGATTCCTTAAGGAGAACCACTTTGCTAATTTATCCTCAAGCAAGGAAAATAAGGTGTGTACCCTCGTAAATATCTCTTTACCACTCGTCAATATGAAGGGTAATATCTGGCTGTTACTTGGGGACATGTACTCTTAGGAGAAGAGTGCATGAGAACTCCTGAATCTTTTATATACATGTGAGAAACTCATTCAGGCAAGAGGCATGTGGATGGATGGCCTATGTCTCATCACATCTAACTTATGACATCAAAATTGACTTTACAAATGAAAGAAAGACATAAGCCAACAATGCCAAAGTACATGAAATGAAGTGTTCATAATAGAGAGCTTATTCATCTATTCATAATCGTGAGCTTATTTCTGTCAATAGCAGCACGGTTTTCAAGGAGAACTGGCATCAAAATCGAGGGAGACAGACCTCATTAATTGCTGTCTATCGGAACTGCAGACCAGCATAGGTTTTGAAGGGCGGAACATGTTTTTTGAGGAGAAAACTTAGCAAGGAAATTCATATAGCTAGCATGAATTTCGAGGGGGATAAGGCACAGTTTTTTGAGTAGTTCTGGGCATAAAAAATGAGGTCTGTTCAACACAGAAATCAAGGGGTTGCTAGCAGAAATTTCTAAGGAGCTGTCAGGACATTTTCTAAGGAGTTCTGAGCAAAATATCAGGGAGATAAGTTGACTGCATGTTGAATTTTGTTCTGTAATAATTTCTGTATCTGAAATAAACAAACTCTCTCTCACTGGTTTTCCCTTCGGGGTTTTTCCAGAGTCAACTTGACCAAAAATCTGTGTCCTAATTTCATGAATGTTTGTGTTCTTAGCAAATGTCAAAAGTAGAGTAGATCTCGAGTTTCCTTTTGATATTTATATTAAAGTTTATATGAGCTGCTAATACTGAAGTGAAGGGCATTAAACATGATG
Organism: Pinus albicaulis; assembly: GCA_034641835.2. NCBI lineage: Eukaryota > Viridiplantae > Streptophyta > Pinopsida > Pinales > Pinaceae > Pinus > Pinus albicaulis. The sequence goes on along the minus strand of CM076572.1, from coordinate 269,981,306 downwards.
TGAAAACCAAACTTGAAACCAGGAGGTATTTACAGTCAAATTTCTACATGTTGGTGGTGTTGATTGTTGAACTTCTTTGTCATGGTCTTAGCAAAAATGTACCATTCTCTCAGATCAATATCATTGATTAAACCAATTCTAGATCATACCATATTTTAAGTCTTGGTTTAGGTAGTTTGATCAAAATTGGGCTGTGTCCACTAATGTCCCTATAAAATTGAGGTAGAGACAAAGGCTAGACAGAAGGAAAAGAATGAAAGATGATACTAGTGATGAGGATCCAGATATAAGTAATGGTGGAACATTGTTTGTCAAGGAGTGGTGGAACATGCATGGTGGTGCTACCCAACAACTACAGCATTTGGAAACATCGGTGCTTTTACAATTGGTGAACACAATTTGGTCATGTTAATGTTGATAGATGGTAGATTATCTATTTCATTGTATAAGTTAATGGTTCACTTTCTATTATATGACTTAAAAATTCATATGTTTGTTTGTAATTAATAGAACCTAGATTCTAGATGGTTGATGCTCGAATAATTAATTATTAATGTGTTATGGATGCCATTTCTATCTTGATTTATGTATGAATATGCATGTTTTCATATATTCTGCTATATACACACACACACACACATTGCATCTATAGAGCTGCTGGCTAGTTGGCTGACCAAAGGGGAGAAAATTTTTCTCCTATGGGTTACCCACTTTTGCTGGGTACAGTAACTATTACTAGTTATCAACAATTTCTGTTGGTTACCTTTGAATAGAGGTATTGAGATAATTTCCCAACACGTGCACACATTTTTTTTCATAAATAGGAATGTTTCATTTGTCGACGACCTTTTTTCATTATTTCCTTGAAGACTTGATCATATCTATTACACACTGAAATATGTGTTTGAGATATAATTTTCATGTTACTTTGTTTTTGCTCATTCACCATAGATATGTACATTTCCTTGGTGTGATATATTTTGCAACTTGTATCTAATGTAGTAGAGATAACTTTCTTCAAACTTTCAATGATGGGAAATTGAGCTATCGGATACTCTATTTTTAATGTTTTCATAGCACAGACTGAAGTTAGGGTTTTAAGATGTAGGTATAGAGTTAGTAATAAGTATAATAGGGGAATCAAATGTATGAGTACAAGAGAAAGAGGAAGGACAAGACACAAGCATTGGAAAGAGAGAGATTGTCAAACACTAGTTTTGCTAAGTCTATTGGGAGATTTAGTTGCAGGGTGAGTGCATGCAGTTGGGAAAAGATAACTACCAGAAAAGTAATTTAAATGAATATATACTCCCTAATCGATCTATTCTATCGTCAGGTGGCCTCCATGAAACTTTGTTATATAATGGCTAATGAGTTGAATGGTTCATCTAGGTTGAGCTTTACATTGTGAGGGCAGTTACATCATTCTTTTTGATGATATAAGCCCAATGATTTTTACATGTTTGATATCTTTGGGCAGGATGGAGTTAACAATAATTTTGCGTTATACTGGCCAGCAGCTCTTTATACAGCTGTTCCTAGTCGTTCTTTCTTTCCACGAGGTTTTCTATGGGATGAAGGCTTTCATCAACTTCTAATATGGTAAGTTGCTCCTAATAAAAAATGTTAATATTGTGTCTTTTCTCTACATCTTTTGTTCACCTTTTATTTTGGTTGTCTTGTACTAATCGCTTCCTTGACATAGTGACATTAAATTATATTAGGAGTTGATTGATTGTAGGCGGTGGGACCTTCACATATGCTTGGATATCATTGGACATTGGTTGGACTTGATGAATATTGATGGGTGGATTCCTCGTGAGCAAATTCTAGGAGCTGAAGCTCTGAGGTATTTATATTGAAAATCTAAAGTTGATACATAAGGGGGAACAATTGAACCGATTAGCTTTCAGCAGTATATTGGCATTCATGCTGTGTCCTAGTTTAGATCAAAGCAGCCTTGAAATAACTTATCTATATATAATGTTTTGGTTTATTTTGATGCAGCAAAGTTCCGGAAGAGTTTGTCCTTCAACATGCAACAAATGCTAACCCACCGACTCTATTTCTTGTTTTGCGTGGTATATTTCTAGTCACTTCCAGAAGAATTTATAGTAGAACAACATGCATTAAACATGACAGTACTTTTGACATACAATATATCTTTTGAAGTTGTAGGTGTTCAACTTTATTAAGAGTTTTAATGTTGGTAATGGAGTTATATGTGCATATTTCTACTTATGATAAATCTACGTTGCATTGGGTTTTGGGATTGGGGAATGACGGGTGGGGGGATGTGTCTCTTGGATGGCTAGTGTGTACCCCCAAAATTTTCAAGGGACATCAAGTCGGGGTGACAATCTTATATATATATTAAAAAAGCATTAAAAATTTAGAATTCACCATAAAATTTATAGTTGCAAAAAGCTTGTAGGCATAACAAACCACACTATATAGTACTGCGCATAGCCCTTACACTTGCCAATCCTGAAAAAGCTGGAGCAATTTAAAATGGTCTCTGTGACATTCCATCATTGGCCATTAGACATGAGAAAAAAGCAATTTAGCTTTAGGAAACATAAGTGTAACTGTTTTCATTTTGCAATAAGGACCATAAAGGGTCTATGAAATAGAGAGCTTTCTCTATAGCTGCTTTTCTTTCTCATATTTCTTGTCAATGATGATTATGTTAAAACATAGATGACATTCCCTTCTCAATAGGTTTTGCATATTTTTACAGCGGCGCTGAAAGGCATTATAAAGCACATTGGTTCTGTAAAGAGATTAGATTCATCTTTCAGATAAAGAAGATGATTAAATATAAATTTAATTAAACATTTAGTATCCAATCCAAGTCACTACTATTTGATTGTTTTCACAATGCTCGAGGTTTGAATGTTGGAAGCATTGGATTTGAATGACTAGTGGAAACCCATGTACATGTAAAAGCTGAAATGACTCAACAAATGAGAAGACTAAGAGCAATAATGAGAATCAGCACTTTGAAAGGTTGCATTTATTGTTTTTTTGACATGGATGTTTTGTTTGTTGTAATGTTGTTGCTGAATGCAATATATAAATCACCAAAAACCCAAATACAAAACCCATGTTTTGAGCTGCAAATTGTACAATAGATTTGGATTAAGTGCAATACAATAATGATGGACGGGAAAAATGTCCCTATTGTCCAATCATCAATTTCCATGATTGTTAAAATTGAAGATGTATATACTTGGAGTATCCCTGAAACCTGCTCAGAAAATCCTTGAAATCTGCCTAGAACATTCCCAAAATTTGTCTGGCACGTTCTGGGGATGGCCAACAAGTCTCCAAGTTCCTAATGAAGTCCTTAATAGTTTGGGGACATTTCCTAGGGGCTTCCTCTTAGTTTTTGTAGCATCGGAGGTGTTCTAGTCTCGAAACTTTGTGGAGAGACTAAAACATAGGAATTCTCCATAACCCATAAATCATTTCTAGAAATTCCACCTAGAAGTGTCTCAATTAGACTATTAGTCTATTTTTAAATATTTATTAAGTCTAAATTTAGGAAAAGGAGTTAGTTAATCATAATTAAAGGTGTGAATTATTTAGAAACTCACATGGATTGATTGGGAAATAATCTTATCCCATAAGAAACCAGATTCGTTGGGTGGGGCCCACGTGTCCCGAATCTGTTGTATTGGATACGATACATACGGATTTTGTAAATTTTTGAAGATGTTCTATGCTTGATGCAACTTTACTTTTATCCCCAATGTCAGTCAGCAATCACAAAAACAAGAAAGTAAAGTGCTGATAGAACATACCAGTAGATCGACAAAAGACAAGCCAAAAAAATATAAGTGTGTTGGTGCGTTACGGAGGTCAACAGGATGCTTCAACCAACAAAGTCTCAATATGGTCAGCCAACCAGAAGTGTCACACACACAGCCCTTAAAGACAGCTCATCGGATAATCAACATAATTCAACAAAAGAATCCCATATCCAGATTTCCGGCATCATCCAGATTTACGACATCATCCATATTTATGGCATCCATTTTCGGCATCATCCATATTTACGACATCATCCATATTTACGGCATCATCCATAATTACGTCATCCAGATTTACGGCATCATCCATATTTACGGTATCATCCAAATTTATGGCATCCATTTACGGCATCATCCAAATTTATGGCATCCATTTACGACATCATCCAGATTTATGGCATCTATTTCCGGATCATGAGGATGTGTGTGATGAGATGATTGAAATGTCCTCCAATGTTGACTCTATTTATATCAATCACTGAGGGTGTGTGACACATTTGCTGGGGGTGTAAAACCTTAAGGCCGACCTACACATATTTTGAAAGTATTAAAAATAAATTCAAAATAAATGTTCTGCTCGTCGGATCAAGATGATCTTTAGATCGATCTTGCACCCCTTCGAAAGAGGAACCCAATAAAAATATTGGTGTCTTCATCTGAGCATCACAACATGGAGTTTGGACCTAGTTGTCCAATTTTAACACTCCCTCTCAACTAGGGAGAATTCCATCCACCTGTGCAATCAAACATTGTGCGTCATCCCGCTGTAACTTGCTTTGCTGGCCTCTTTATTTCAGAACAGAAGTGGGTCAATCACAAAGACATCATTCCTGGCAGACAGATTCAGCCCAGAGGTCCGAAACCTCTATAGTACTCACAAAGAGTCTCATACCAACCCGGAGTCGGTTTATCTGTCCCGAAGTCAGTAGGAGGTCTGAAACCTCACTTGTACTCAAGAGAGTCATATATACTAACCCGAAGTTAGTCTCACTAACCTGAAGTCAGTTGGAGGTCTGAAACCTCACATAGACTCAAAGAGTCACATACCAACCCGAAGTTGGTTTATCTGACCCGAAGTCAGTAGGAGGTCTGAAACCTCACATGGACTCAAAGAGTCACATACCAACCTAAAGTTGGTTTATCTGACCCGAAGTCAGGAGGTCTGAAACCTCACTAGACTTAATCCCAAATCAAGTGGTTGGACACGTGTCATCCTAGATAGAGGGTACGGCAATCTCTGATGCGTCCATCAGTCTTTGCTACTAGTCTCTAGCTTTTCCCACCTCATTGGCCAAATGAGAGGTACTTCCCATGAGTCCGGAACTCAAATGGGTAGGATGCATACGGGGCACAAATCATGAGAGGCGAACCAACTCAATCATCACGGTGGGGCCCAAGCACACCAACAAGGTTCGGCAAGCCTAGCCCTATGGTTGCTTATAGCTCCGAGAAGCTATCCCCAAAGCCCCCCAGAGCTCCTAGAGCTCATCGTCCAACAGGACCCTCAGAATAGGGTCGTTCCACGATACCAAGATTCTCACGGAAGGTTAGGAACATGACCTTCCCCAAGGGCATTGTGAGAATATCCGTGACCTGCTCATCAGTTCCTATATGATCGAGCCTTACGGCGCCTCGCTGTACCATATCCCAGATAAAGTGGTACCAGCCATCAACATGCTTGGATCGTTCGTGGAACACGGGATTCTATGACAAACGAATCCCCCTCTAGTTATCACAAAGGATAACGGTGGCATCTAGCACATGCTCGAATAGCTCACTGAAGAGCTTTCGCAACCAAGTGACTTCACAACAGGCCATACATGTTACAATGTATTCGGCCTCAGCGGTGCTCAAGGCTACCGACTTCAGTTTCCTGCCCGAAGCAGATCTACATGTGAAGTAGCATCCAGATGTGCTCTTGCGATCCACCACACTGCCAGCCCAATCTTCATCAATATATCCATGGATTGTCATACTCCCGGCAGTGTATCTCAGCCCATGGTCTATCGTGCCTCAGAGATATCTCAAGAGTTTCTTGGCACCAACCCAGTGAATGTTATGATCAACCATGTGTTGAGTCAAAGTGTTCACTGCACAACATACGTCCAGACGGGTGTTCACTAAGAACATCAGGGCCCCTATGAGTTGAAGATACTCAGTAGGATTTGCTAGCACGGGCCCAACAACGCTGCCACTCAACTTTTTAAAGTTGAGCTCCATTGGTGTCGACACGGACTTACAGTCCATCATACTAAATCTTTCTAGAAGCTTCACAATGTTTTTTCCTTGAGAAAGGAAAATCTCGCCAGGTCTCTGCTAGACCTCCAGGCCTAGGAAGTAGTGCATGAGTCCTAGGTCCTTCATCTCAAACACAACAACGAGCTCCCTCTTGCACTGATGAATGAGAGGGACAACACCTGTCAGGAAGAGGTCGTCTACATACAACACCAGAATGAGAGGCTTCTCTTTATCAACCTTGAAGTAAAGGTTCGGATCAACATTACTACGAGTGAAGCCTGGCTTCATCAAGTAGCTATCTATCCTCTGGTACCAAGCTCTGGGTGCTTGCTTCAACCCATAGAGGGATTTCTTCAACCTGCAAACATGGGTGTCCCGATCCTGGACTTTGAACCCCAGAGGTTTCTCCACATACACCTCTTCCTTTATCACACCATGCAGAAATGTGGTCTTCACATCCATCTGATGAAGACTCAATCCTTGCGTAGCAGCAAGGGCTATGATAGATCAGATGGTGGTATATCGGGCCACAGGTGCAAATATATCATCAGTCTATGCCTTCCTTTTGAGAGAAGCCACGGGCAACGAATCTTGCCTTGAACTTTTCAATACTTCCATCAGATCCATGCTTGATCTTGTAGAGCCATTTCGAGGTGACAACTGTTTTGTCCTCTGGTCTTGGAACCACATCCCAGACATCATTCTTCATTATGGACTCATACTCTTCGTGCATAGCATCCTTCTAGATTTGATGCTTATGTCTTCCTCAAAAGATCCAGGCTCATATTGTACAATAGTACTCATGGCTGCTAGATACCCTTGGTGTCTACTTAGCTTCTTGCTTTCACGAATGTCCCCCTTTGGGACCATATGTCCCTCGGCATCCTCGAGAGTGTCCCTGAGCCATGATGGTCTCTTCCCTATTGAAGGAGGTGGATCAATCAGGTCCATTGGTCCTTCAGCTTTGGGCATCGTCTCATCCTTCGGTTCTTCTTGATTTCTAGGCCTTGCTTCATGATCTTCCTCAGATCTCGGAAGATTGACTACTTTCCTCAAGGAAGCATCTTTGTCAAAGGTAACATCGTGGCATATCTCCACTTCCCTTTGACCAAGCACATATACTTTATAGGCCTTCGAAGTTTCGTTGTAGCCCACAGACATTGTGGTCTCCCTCTTGATGCTAGCTCCTCTGCAAAAGTTCTTGAAGTCATTCGTCTCATATAATAAGAACATCCTCCCAAGGATGTCACAGGCAGCATACCAGACATATCAGAATGTACTAATTGCAAGACATCAGATGTCTTTGTGACACTTGAGGGGAAAGGTCCCCTTGTATGCTTTCCTTCGGCACAACCTTGACATACACCTTCATGATTATTTGAGAACTCAGGCATCCCCGTCACCACCTTCCTTGCTTCGGCAAGGGCCTTGTAGTGAAGTTGTTCAAACCTCTGGTGCCATAGTTCAGTCTGTCGGATAGTATCACATGTCATCGCTGCTAGTGGACTTCCTCCAACCTGGTAGAGTGTACCAACTCTAAACCCAATCGTGATAGCTTCCTTGAAACTCTTCTTCCACATGCGCACCTTCCATCAATGAATGCCACATTGAAACCTTTGTCTTCCATGGCCGAAACAGACACAAGGTTCTTCTTCAAATTAGGTACATATAGTACATCTTGCAGGCGGAGGACTTAACCTTGAGACAAGTGGAGGGTCATAGTCCCTGTCCCTTTCACAGGATGTGTGGCATTATCTCCAAGGATAATTTGTAGATTAGTATCCTTCTCAACCATATCAGTAAGTGCTTCCTTGAACCCGATGATGTGCCTTGAGCCACCACTATCTATCAACTAGACATCCATAGTGTCGGGTGGAGATGCAGCAGAGAGAGCAGATACAAGAATGAATTCATTTCTTTTATCATCAAAAACATTTTATTCCTCAGACCTGGAATTTCTTGACCTTTTGAAGGGTTGCCCATTTTCGCCGAAGGGAGCCTTCCTTTTCTTGACCTTCTTGAAAGGGCATTCTCTAGCATAGTGATCTAGCTCAGAGATGTAGGCAACATGACTCTTATGAATTGAGTTCCTGATCATCAGCTTTGCTTTGATTTCCCCCTTCTTGTACTTTGATTTGGCAGCAGCAGTTGCAGTGGATGGAGGCTCTTGGATTTTACCCTGCACATAGTCCATGACATCTTGGTCTTCCAAATTAAGATCCAATGTCATCTTCCAAGCATGGAAGTCATCCTTCCCAGTCAATTTTTCATCAGCCTTAAAGCCATTGTAGTTTGAGGAACCCATCCTCTTCTTCGGTGATTGCTACAAACTAGGGCTTTGTCTTCACCTCAGCTCTGATCCCATGTAAATTTTTGAAGATGTTCTATGCTTGATGCAACTTCTCTTTTATCCCCAATGTCAGTCAACAATCACAAAAACAAGAAAGTAAAGTGCTGATAGAACATACCAGTAGATCGACAGAAGACAAGCCAGAAAAATGTAAGTGTGTTGGTGCGTTATGGTGGTCAATAGGATGCTTCAACCAGCAAAGTCTCAATATGGTTAGCCAACCAGAAGTGTCACACACACAGCCCTTAAAGACAACTCATTGGATAACAAAATAATTCAACAAAAGTATCCCACATCCAGATTTCTGGCATCATCCAGATTTATGGCATCATCCATATTTACGGCATCATTTTCAGCATCATCCATATTTACGGCATCATCCATAATTACGTCATCCAAATTTACGGCATCATCCAAATTTATGGCATCCATTTACGGCATCATCCAAATTTATGGCATCATCCATATTTATGGCATCATCCAGATTTACGCCATCATCCAGATTTACGACATCCATTTCCAGATCATGAGGATGTGTGTGATGAGATGATTGAAATGTCCTCCAACATTGACTCTATTTATATCAGTCACTGAGGGTGTGTGACACTTTTGCTGGGGCTGTAAAACCTTAAGGCCGACCTGCACATATTTTGAAAGTATTAAAAATAAATTCAAAATAAATGTTCTGCTCATCGGATCAAGATGATCTTTAGATCGATCTTGCACCTCTTAGAAGGAGGAACCCAATAAAAATATTGGTGTCTTCATCTGAGCATCACAACATGGAATTTGGACCTAGTTGTCCAATTTTAACAGTTTTGTACCCATTTCACAGGATTCGATCGTGTCTGTACAGGACACGTCGAATCTCGATTGTGTCCTGTTCGGACACGATCAAATCCCGTACAACCGGATTCGACCAACGAAAAAGTGCGATGTTGAGTTATAAAACTCGGATTTTGACCATTCTTTCTCACAACTATTTGTTTGTGAAGTGAGCAAGGAACAAGGGTTAGCAAGGAGAAAGGGAGTTTTTTCAAAGAGATTTGAGCATCTAGTAAATGCACTTTCCCTCTATTTTTTTTGCATTTAGTTTGCTGTTAGTGTTTGCATGTGCATATGTTTTATATATTTGGTTATTTTTGTTTATTTTTTACAGTATTCATGGCTCAATCAGGGGCAGTAAGACAGGGGCAAAGAAAGGGGAAGGATGTCCCCATTGGAGATGCCCCTCCTGTCCCTATTTCATCAGGGTCTGCAAGTATTCCATCTATTGGAAGTGGGGCTGCAACAACAGCTTCAAATGTGCAGGGAAAACAAACTCATGACCCCAAATACCCATTGTGGAAATATGTGACAAGAGAGGCAGGGTCAGGCAGCAGGGCAAAGGGAGGAGGCAATTGTTCATGGAAATGCAATTTTTGCAACTCCCATTTCACTAGCACATATTTCCGTGTGAAAGCTCATTTGTTGGCTTTGCTAGGTTGTGGCATTCAAGCTTGTTTAGCAGTTGAATCACCACAGAGGAATGAATTGAAGAAAGAGCAATTTGTTGGTGCGACAACTGTGGCATCAAAATCAAAACAAAACAAGAATGATGACCCCCTTCCATTCTTAAGTAAAAGTAGCAACAAGTTCCCTTTTGAGAGTTTTAGTAGGGGACAATCAGCAAAGAGAAAGGCAACTGCACTTGGTCCAATGGACAATATTTTTGAAAAAGAGAAGAGGGAAGAGCTTGATCTCACCATTGCATTTTTTTTCTATCAGAACTTCATATCCTTTAATGTTGCACAGTCACCTCTATTTATTGAGATGTGTCGAGCTCTTAGTCACGGGGCTCCATCAGGGTATGTGCCTCCTGGGTCAGAGAAACTCAGAACCACATTGTTGACAAGGACAAAGAAAGAGGTGGACAAAATGCTTGAGCCTAGTAAATCAACATGGCCAACATTTGGGGTTAGCATTGTTTCGATGGATGGACAGATCCAGCACGCCACCCACTTATCAACTTCATGGTGTCATCCTTGAATGGTCCAGTTTTCTTGAAATCAGCGGATGCACTTGGACAGTACAGGGATGCACAATATATGGGTGAGTTATTTATTAAAATTAATGAAGATGTAGGTGTCAATTCTTGTGTGCAAATCATTATAGATAATGCACCTGTTTGCAAGGCTGTTGGCATGATTGTGGAAGCAAAATATCCACAAATATTTTGGACACCTTGCATTGTCCATTCATTGAACTTGGCACTGAAATCTATTGCCTCTGATGTGCTTTGGATTGGAGCCATTATTGAGGATGTGCGACATATCCGCAACTTCGTACAAAACCATACAAATGCCGTCACTATCTACAAGGAGTACACCAATCTATCATTGTTGAAGATTGCGGATACACGGTTTGCCTCTTCATTCATCATGTTGAAGAGGTTGAGGGAGGTCAAAACCGCTCTTGGGGCCATGGTTATTTCAGAGTTTTGGTCTTTTTGGAGAAAGACGGATAAAGCAGCCTCAAGAAAGTGAAGGACATAGTGTTGGATGATATCTGGTGGGAGAAGGTAGATCTAGTTATTCAGATATGGAGCCTATCATTTTCTTGCTTCGATTTGTAGATACAGACCAACCCATCCTAGGAGAGGTTTATGAGGGATGGGATTCTATGATTGAGTTTATGAGGACCATTGTTTTATAGAGTCAGTGCCAGAGTATGAGACATCACTAGAGGCCTTCTTCACCAGCATACAGGATATTCTTGTCAGCAGATGGGACAAGAATTAAAGAAGGGTAAGGTGATTATTAATCCATCCCAAGGAAACTATCGAGTTTTCCCTAATCCAATTCCTCATCTGAAAGTTCCACGATATATCTCTATGAAAGGTAAACTACCATACCTACAACCTTTCCCTTCTTTCTTGGCTACTCGAGACCATCGCACCCAGTTGTCCTGCCATGTAATCCAGAATCATTGGGGGGGCAAGGTAAGCTCCAAAAGTGCTGGGCGCTACTAAACTATGTTGACCATCCATTGTTGTTTCATAAGTTCTCTCTCTATATGATAATAAACTGGGAGTTCCACACCACGATATCTGAGTATCAAAGGGAGCAGTTCACGTCTCGGGCTTCTGGACCATCAATCCCCACAGGAGCATGCAACAAAAAGTTCCTTCCTGGTGTCCTGGGTGACTGAAACCTCGATCCATCCGCCCCTCCCTCGTCTGATCAATAAATCGATACTAGTCTCTTATCTTTCTGGTAGGATTGGACCCTCCGGGGGATGTATGGTGCCGTTTCAGGGTTGTCTAAGAGTCTTTACCTCCCCTTCTAATCCTTCTATCTAATCCTTTCTAGTTTGTCTTACTAGTTAGGTCAATATCAGATCCAGTCTAGTTAGGGAGATATCTGTTCCAGTCCCTCTTCTCCTTTGGACTAGACTTTGTAACAACCTATGCATCATACCTACTCCTTGGGAACTTACAACCATACATACTTCTTGCTATGCCCCACTAAAGAAAAGTATTCGTGGCATATGAAACAAAGGTGAGGTGAAAGAGTGCTCCCCCCCCACCCAATAAGTAACACCTTTACATTGTTTGGCTCACTCCTTGAACCCAAAATACTACAACCATGAGTGGCTGAATGGTGGACCTTCCCGCAGATTCCCTCCTCACATGGATGGTGAAATCTCACAGGGGAGGAAAGATGCATTCAGGAGGATTTTTCAGGAGAGGGCATCCCTTGATGAGGTGGAGGATGCCTTCGCAGAGTTTTCCATTGGCACTGGGTGATTTGCAGGCTATGACGTGATTCGAGATAGGGGGGCTAAGAAGCCCTATTCTTGGTGGGCAACTCATGGGGCAACAAGCCCTCCTCTATAGCAGTTAGCCATGAGGCTCCTCTCTCAGGTGACTTCATCCTCTTGTTGCGAGAGGAATTGGAGCACATATGGGAATTTGTATAGTGTGAAGAAGAGTAGCCTTGAGCATTCCAGGGCAGAGACAATGGTGTATGTGCACACCAACCTTCGTCTCATCTACAGGCAGAGGGAGGATTGGTTGAAGGGAAAGACAAAGATGTGGGATGTCTTTCCTGATGATATGGGTTTGGACAACAGTGTTGAGTTGGCATTGGCCAACTTGGATCTCAATGCGCCAGTGCTAGAGCCTGTCACATTTGATGATGCCGACATAGTAGAGGCATCATCCTCCACACCAGCAAATGCATAGATGACATAGGATGAGGATGCAACAGAAGAAAGTAGTGGTGAGCATGATGATCAGGATGAGGACAATGATGCTGATTATGATGATGAGGATTGATGACTCATTGACTCTGACTCATTGAGGCTTTAGGCTTGTAGTCTTGTAGACTGTAGTTGTTTTTTATTTTCTATTTCTATTTGCCATTGGCCGTGTACTTATGTAACACATTTTGATTCTGATGACTTAATGAGAAAACTACAATATCTTACTATCTTGTCTTTCTGAGTAAATTTGTAAATTGTAATATGTATGATTGACAATTGTATGATGTATCTACTATCAATGTATCAATGTATCATGTATGAGTATCTAAGATCTTAAATCTATGTTTGAATCAATGAATTTATATGAATTTGTGTAAAAAATATCTAATTTCTAATATATATATATATATATATATATATATATATTTTTTTTTTTTTTTTTTTTAAATAAAATAATATATAACGCATCCGGACGTGTCCTGTTCCGGGGGTCACCGTGTCCCGAATCCGATTCTCGAATCCCCGTATCCATTGAATCCTGAATCCCCATGTCAGGTGACTTAGCTTATCCCTTAATTAAGTTTTAATCTTCGCTATTGGAGGTCCAACAAAAGATTATAAGAAGTTGATGGGTAGATGGAGAACACACACTTGAGATCGATTTCTTTTGAAAGTTCAATTTTCCAGAAAGCAGTAGCAGTTTCCCGAAGAGTTTGAGCCAGAGAAGGAAGTAGAGACAGAGAGAGGCAAGGACAGTGAAGCCGGAGGAAAATTTTCCCAGATCCGGTAAGTACATCACAGAGAGGCCGAAATTTCTCCAGGAGGCTACGTAGAGACAACGCAGAAGCTTTAGAAGACAATTTGATTTTGTTGGGGTGAAGCTAGTTATCAGTTCTAGAGGCCGAAAGATATTTCCAGAGTGTCGGAGAGACAATTTCCCAGTCAACAACATGCGTAACAACTTGATTTGTAGAAGTTCAAAACTGTAGCGTTTGAGGGACTATGCAGAGGTGACAAAGGGCCTGCGCAGGGCTAGGTGGAGACCTTGCTTTTCAGGGGCTGTCAAGTGCCAAGATTGCTCAGAGTGAGGGTAATTGCCCTTAGATAATTTTTGGCAATATTTTCTCTGCAGGATTGCCAGTTTTCGGCATCTAGATTGTACTCAGATTATTTAATTGCTACATAATAATAAAAACCCTCAACTGCCACACATGTTTTCGCAAGTTGGGTTTTTCTGGGGACATTTGTCCAAAAATAACAGTTCCATAATTTTGTGTGCGCTAGAATATTTCTCAGTTTCCAATGCTATTACTTTTCACAGTATTTTTTATGAAGGTTGTAGTGTGATTTATTTGATATTTGCCATAGCAAATAAACTGTTAATTAATTTACAGTTAGAAGAATTTAATCCAGTTGCTGTAATAGGATTTCAGACTTGATTCCAGAGTGGCTAGGTGCATCTATGCATGTGGTATCCCGTTCAATGTTGTTCGCCCTCCTTACTGGCAAGATATGATAAGGGCAGTTAACAAAGCTCCTCAAGGGTACAAGGGGCCCAACTATGAGAAAGTTAGAACTTAGCTTCTAAAAAATGAGAAGGATCTTGTGGAGGATGTCTTATCACCAATTCGTTCTTCTTGGAGTAGCTCTGGGGTTACCATAGTCTCAGATGGATAGATAGATACAAGGCGTAGACCATCGATAATCATCATTGCCACTTCACCAAAAAGAGCAATGTTTTTAAAGGTGAAAGACTGCTCGGGAGAGGTAAAAGATGCACAATTCATTGTTGATGTTATTATAAAATCTATTGAACAAGTAGGTCCTAATAGGGTGGTTCAAGTTATCACGGATAATGCACTAGTATGCAAAGATGCAGGTTTAATTATTGAGGGGAGGTATGACCACATCTTTTAGACACCCTGCATTGTCCATAATCTGAATCTAATCTTAGAGGAGATCGACAATAAAGTCCCATGGATAAGGGAACTGGGAAGCAAGGGAGATTGTTAAATTCATCACCAACCACCACCAATCTCAAGCAATATTTTGAGAGTACTCCAAATTGGAGTTGTTAAAAGTTGTTGAGACAAGATATGCCTCAAACTTCATAATGTTGCATCGCCTTGTTGAGGTTAAGCAAGCATTAGTGTCTATGGTGGTGAGTCAACTTTGGGCTGAGTGGAGACAGGCAGATTCAGAGCGGGGATATACGGTGCGTAGATTGTGCCTTGATGAGGATTGGTGGAGCAAGATAGATTTCTTGCTAATGTTTAGAACCCTTGCATTTGAGCTTCTTCAGAATGCTGACACTGACCAACCTTTCTTAGGAGAGGTATATGATGGCATGGATTCCATGGTTGAGAAAACTATAGAAATAATTTCACAAGAGTCTCCAGAACTTTTGTTTGTAGATGATCATTTTGCTGAATTAGTCAAGAAAATCATTGTTGATAGGTAAAACAATTTCAACACTCCATTGCACACTTTAGCACATGCCTTGAACCCCAAATTTTATGATGAGGAGCTTATTGCTCAAAGCATTGGGAAGAGGAAGGCACTCCATAAGGATAGAGAGGTGGCTAATGGGGTGAAAAAAGCCCTTATCAGAAATTTTCCAGCTCATCTACTGTTAATTTCTGAACATGTTCTATGCCATTTTCGCATTAGGACACAATACTCGAAGAAGGATAGAACATGCTAATAGATCGATAGAAGACAAGCCAAAACAGAGATAATGAATGGTGGCGTTACGGCGATCAGCAGGATGCTTCTACCAGCAAAGTCTCCGATAGGTCATTCAGCCAAGCGTGTCACACATAACCCCAGAACAACCCAAACAAAGAACCTGTGACTCAACGCCATCAAGAGAGAGAATTCCTCCACAACAATGTGTCAAATGAACTCTAAGTCTCTCCAATATATAGGAATCTTTGGGGGTGTCCTTGACCGATCCTTTAAGACTGGAGCTAAATTTAAGTCTTTAAGACATTTAATTCTATATTTTATTCTAGGCCATTCTTGCATAAGTGGAATTAATTCAAAATAAATGTTCTGCTCATCCAATCAAGATGATCTTTAGATCGATCTTGCACCTCTCCAAAAGAGGAATCCAATAAAAATATTGGCATCGTCATCTGAGCATCACAACATGGAGTTTGGACCTAGTTGCCCAAAATTAACACTCCCTCTAAACTAGGGAGAACTCCATCCACCAGTGCCATCCAAACATCGTGCGTCATCCCACCGTAACTTGCTTTGTTGGCTTCTTTATTTCAAAACAAAAGTGGGTGGATCACGAACATCATCCTGGTGACAAATTCGACGGAGGTTCGAAACCTCTATGGACTCCTGAAGTCTCAGCCAACCCAGGATTGGTTCATCGACGAAGTCAGCGGAGGTCCAAGACCTCACTAGACTTGATCCCAGATCAAGTGGTTGGACCGTGCCATCCTAGATAGAGAGTACGGCAATCAATGATGCGTCCATCAGTCTTTGCTACTAGTCTCTAGCTTTTCCCATCTCATTAGCCAAATGAGAGGTACTTCCCATGAGCCCTGAACTCAATGGGTAGGATGCATACGGGGCACAGATAATGAGCGGTGAACCAACTCAATAATCACAACGGTGGGGTCCAAGCACACCAACAAAGTTTGGCAAGCCTAGCCTTGTGGTTTCTCATAGCTCCGAGAAGCTGTCCCCAAAGCCCCCTAGAGCTCCTCGAGCTCATCGTCCAACAGGACCCACATCATAAGGTCGTTCCACGATACCAAGTCTCTCATGGAAGGTTAGTCTCTCACGGAAGGTTGAGAACATGACCTTCCCCGAAGACACATAGTGAGAATATCACTTCGACACCTGCTCATCGATTTCCTGATCGAGCCTTGATTGCCTCGTGCCATATACTCCCGGATAAAGTGGTACCAACCATCAACATGCTTGGATCAATCGTGGAACTTGGGATTCTATGACAAATGAATCCCCCTCTGGTTATCACAAAGGATAACGGTGGCATCTAGCACATGCTCGAACAGCTCACTGAAGAGCTTTCACAACCAAGTGACTTCACAACAGGTCATACATGCTGCAATGTATTCGACCTCAGCAGTGCTCAAGGCTACCAACTTCCTTTTCCTACCCGAAGTAGCATCCAGACGTGCTCTTACGATCCACCACACTGCCAGCCCAATCGACATCAGTATATCAAGGAGTGTCATACTCCCGGCAGTGTAACTCAGCCCAAGGTCTGTTGTGCCCCAGAGATATCTCAAGAGTTTCTTGACACCAACCCAGTGAATGTTATGATCAACCATGTGTTGACTCAAGTATTCACTGCAAAACATACGTCCAGACGGGTGTTCACTAAGAACATCAAGGCCCCTATGAGTTGACGATACTCAGTAGGATTTGTCAATACGGGCCCAACAGCGCTGCCACTCAACTTCTTGAAGTTGAGCTCCATTGGTGTCGACACAGACTTATAGTCCACCATACCAGAAGCTTCATAATGTATTTTCCTTGAGAGAGGAAAATCTCGCCAAGTCTCTGCCAGACCTCTAGGTCTAGGAAGTAGTGCACCAGTCCTAGGTCCTTTCTTTCGAATACAGTAGCAAGCTCCCTCTTGCACTGATGAATGAAAGGGTCAGCACCTGTCAGGACGAGGTCGTCCTCATACAACACCAGAATGAGAGGCTTCTCTCTATCAACCTTGAAGTAAAGATTCGGATCAGCATTACTACGAGTGAAGCCCAGCTTCATTAGGTAGCTATCTATCCTCTCGTACCAAGCTCTGGGTACTTGCTTCAGCCCATAGAGAGCTTTCTTCAACCTGCAGACATGGCTGTCCCTAACCTGGACTTCGAACCCCAGAGGTTGCTCAACATACACCTCTTCCTTTATCGCATCATGCAGAAATGCGGTCTTTTCATCTATCTGATGAAGACTCCATCCTTGAGTAGCAGCAAACGCTATGATTGATCGAATGGTGGTATATCGAGCCACAGGTGCAAGAGTGTCATCGAATCTTGCCTTGAACTTTTCAGCACTTCCATCAGATCCCATACATCACCCTTATATCCTTGCAGATTTAGATACTTTATAGCTTCTCCAAATGATCTAGGCTCATATTGAACTCATGGTGGCTAGATACCCCTGGTATTTATATGGCTTCTTGGTTTTCCTCCGGAATTTCCCCCTCTGAAGCCATATGTCCTGAGTCATGAGGATCTTCTTTCGTTCAGCAATGGTATCCGCTCAGGAGCATATACAGAGATGTATTCTCCCTCTTAGTGCCAACTTCTCTCGAGAGAGAAAAACATCTATTTTTAAATGAGGGCATCTCAGACACCAGTTTGGAAGGGAGTTTTATTCTCCCATAGTCAAAACCATCCAGGACCACAGTCTTTTGCTAAAGACTTCCAACAACGTGTCTGAAAGCTGCAGAAACACATTTTACCATTTCGCTCCAATGTGGGACGGCCACTATCACATGCTTACTGCTACATAGGTGTATATCTATGTCAGTGTCCAATAGGAAGAATATATCAACAAGCCTCAGCTTGTGTTAGAAGTCCTGTTATTCTGAAAAGGTCTGTTGTAGCTTCCTCAACCAGCCCTCTTTACTATGACTCACAGAACTAGGAATCCAAACATGATTCCTTCTGCTTGAGAGCTTCATCTACTACATCTGACATCTCATCCAGCACTGCTTCTTATTTACAGATCTGCCCAAGACTTCAGATCTCAGTTCTGCGATTTTTCTCCTAGATTTCACAGATCTAGGAACCGATTACCCTACTTCATGTCAGTACAGTCATAATGGTACTCCTGCCCATCAATGTTCCAGCCCCAATCATCCAACAGGATAAATCTGGACAAGGCACTTTCTAAGGTTACTGCCAATAGATTAAGTCCAGGTATATGCTGGTTCACAACCACTGTCACTAGACAACAGTATCATAATATTGTTAAATGAGGCACTGCACTACCCCTCGAGTCATCAATACATGTTACATGTGTTCCTTTGTTCATCAAAGTGACCTGTATCTTCAAAACAATCCAGAGTTTTGAATGAAAATCTTAAAGATGACTTCCATAGAAATGAATTTTGTTGATGATGACCAATAACTAGCACGCCCTGATATATACACGTAGCCAAGAAATCAATTGCAGAAGTGACAGTTTTATCAAACATATCAGAAAACTGTATATGATAATCATTTTCCAGGGACTGTCCAAAGGAGATGCTTAGTAATTCGAGGCTGCTGGATTGTTCATGGGCAGTTACCTCATTTTTCTTGCCCAAAACACACCTCAAATAATGCAACCTCCTTCCCTTGCATCCACGATGACCTTGAAATGTGAGGAGGCACCTCTATTTTATTTTGGTCTTCAAAAAAAAAAAAAACCACCTACAGGTCTGCGGCTTAGACATGAAGGTTTTCTTGCCCAGAAAACAGTCTTCCAATAGTCTTCCACAGACTATCGTAGCTTCGACTACCTTTGAATCCCATACAGAATATGAAATGAGCATTAAAACGACATAAAGCAGATCCAAACTTACCTTTGGGCAGACGTTAACTGTTATTGGTAGCCTTTAATCTGCATTTTAATGCTGTCTTGTGCAACATCTTAGCACTGTTGTACACGACCCTTATCCGCACTTCTTTCAGACTTCTTCACGTGATTATTTCACAGAGGCATCGACACATCTTTATGCTTCGGGCAACTCTATAAGATGTAGTCCTAGTATGTCGTATCACAGATCTTCCTGTGCAATACCGATCCGATGTTACTTGCTCCCATTAAATAGCAGACCTGCCGACATGAGAGCCTTACATTGAGCCGACTAGTGCAGGAGTATTTAAGCGAATAGTTCTCTGTCTTCAACGCAAAAGATACACCCACATGAATCTGCCTGTAGCTCTGTAGCTACGAATTGATCCAAAAATTATTGCCAAGGATGATCCCAATCCAACTGATACGCTAGGGTCTGCACGTCCTGTCCAACAATTTCACTTAGCCCTTTCGCATAGGTAGTTGAAGTCGTATCTCGAATCTGCACTCGATCAGACTTGATCCGTCTTTCAGCATGTTGTTCTGTCAGAAATACGAAGAATGGATCTTGTATCTCTCGCATACAATTTATTTATTCGTAATGCCATGCTCTAGTTGTAAACTCATTTGACGGCTGGTGCCTCTCCACATTATCCGATTGTCGGTGGATTCATGCTCATTGCATTGTTCCGCCATTCGTTGAGTTTTAGAGTTTACATTTATAACTTTGAGTCTACGCCTCGATCATTGATTGCGTGCTCTGCCTCTTCTTCCGACGGACTAGTCTACGTCGTTGGCGGTATTGTCGAGCGTGGCATGATCTGACTTGCAACTGCAGAAGCATATAACGCGGAAGGTAAATTTTGGCTCCTATGATCGAACCGCAAGGCGGGGTATGCCACAGTGTTTTCGTGGAAGATGTTGCAGGAAGGCCAAATTCATCTCCACGATATTGTCGTCTTTGCGTGCTTTACACCGTGGCACGATTTTTTTTTTTTTTGGGCGACCGACGGCGTTCCAACACAGGGAAGCACATCAATCTGTCAACCAGGGAGTTCACAAAAATTAACAGGCATGATCGTATCTGCAGCAATCGTGGAGATATGAAATTCGAGCAATTCTCACGTGGGAAAAGACGTTATTTCTTGAAAAGAGTTGGCAGCAGCATGTCCTCCGTGTTCTGTTCTGAAACCTAAAAAAAAAATTTACAACCCTAAAACAAAAATATAACAGGCCAATGATATGTTGCTCCAATGTTCATCACCATGTTGATTAGAATAGATTCTTTCAACTCGTCATTACGTTATAATGATAAAACATCATATATAAATATGGGCAAACGCAGAGCAACCCAATAGCCAGTATCTGTTTGTATTTGGGTTGAATTCGTTGACCTTCATCTGAGGATAAATTGGGTTGTGTAACCTCTGCAATGGCGGATTTTGCAGTAGCAGAAACGGATCTCTTCCATTCCTCTCAGATTCATCGATTTTGACTTCTTCGGATCTCTATATATATTGAAATTGAACTCCCGGCGCTTCGTCCCTCTTCAATCCCAGTGTACAGGGACTCTCAGCACTCTCGCTGGATTTGGTAAAAGATAAATATACCTCTGCCTCATAATTCCACATCGCCTTTTTTTTCTTTTCCTCCTTTTTTTTTTTTTTTTTTTTTTTTTAATAATTGATACTCCTGTACCTAGAACAAGGATTCGTTGTCCTTCGGAGAATTTCTCTTGTGCTAGGCTAGAATAGAATCAGTAATAAGTAAATAATTCCATTGCCTCGTTGTAGCTGCGTCTAGGGCACAGAAGAAATTCCTTTAACACAGATTTGGACATTGTCTTCCCCTTACGCTCTGATACCATGTTAATTTCTGAACATGTTCTATGCCATTTCAGATTAGGGCACAATACTAAAGAAGATAGAACATGCTAATAGATCGATAGAAGACAAGACAAAACAGAGATAATGAATGGTGGCGTTACGGCGATCAGCAGGATGCTTCTACCAGCAAAGTCTCCGATAGGTCATTCAGCCAAGCGTGTCACACATAACCCCAGAACAACCCAAACAAAGAATACGTAGCTCCAACGCCATCAAGAGAGAGAAAATTCCTCCACAACAATGTGTGTCAAATGAACTCTAAGTCTCTCCAATATATAGGAATCTTTGGGGGTGTGTGACACGTCCTTTAAGACATTTAAGTCTATATTTTATTCTAGGCCGACCTAGCACATAAGTGGAATAAATTCAAAGTATATGTTCTGCTCATCCGACAGAACAACCCAAACAAAGAACAGTCCATATATTACGCAGCTCCAACGCTATCCAGAGAGAGAGAATTCCTCCCAACAAAAGTGTGTCAAATGAACTCTAAGTCTCTCCAATATATAGGAATCTTTGGGGGTGTGTGACACGTCCTTTAAGACATTTAAGTCTATATTTTATTCTAGGCCGACCTAGCACATAAGTGGAATAAATTCAAAGTATATGTTCTGCTCATCCGATTGAGATGATCTTTAGATCAATCTTACACCTCTCCGAAAGAGGAATCCAATAAAAATATTGGGATCGTCATCTGACCATCACAACCCGGAGTTTGGACCTAGTTGTCCAAATCTAATGGATCCATATCTGTTTTTGTTTCCCGGTAACTTAGGGTGCCATACTCAAGCATTGTCATAAAAGTGTGGTTATGTTAATCTAGAAAAAATTGGGTTTATTAGATGAAATATAACACAACAAAAATAGCAATAGGAGGGATAGCATCCTCACCTTACTTTACCCAAATGACACATAGTTCACTACAAGGCATTCCTAACATGCTACAAGGATATCCTACTACAAAAATTAACATATGAAATTAAAGATCACAATGAAAGCCTCACATAAAAGATGTTATACCTCCAATCTTCCATTCAATCTCCAAGTATGTGATGTACAAATGAAGTCCAAGGGGAGAGCTCCTCAATCCCCAAAGTCCAAGCATTACAATGGAGAGAAAGCTCCTCTTTATAGAAGGATTCTATTCTCATATAATTAACAAAAAAAAAAAAAAATTGCCAACTAAATCCATGGCAAGTAAAAGAAATAATAGAAAATTGGACTAGTTAGATCCCTCCTTAATCCATGGTTGACCATGTCCCATGTGGACACAAGCCTCTCAAAGAGAGCTTGCCCTCCTCCAAAAATAAGAAAAATATTACAACAAGAGTCTCCAACAGGTGTATAATTAAAAATAGGCATGGTAACCAAGTCAACATGCAAGATGTTCACAAGAATTCGCCCTCCAAGAATGGATGCATGCAAGAATAATAAAATAACGTTCCACCTAAGAGAATGTGCTCAAGGGTCCACCTAGAAGAAATTACAATGTGCACCCTCCAAGGTGAATGAGAGATAAAACAATAAAATATTCCTCTTCAGAGAATTCTCCATAACAACCTCCAAATATAGCAAGTGGTCCGCAAAACACATGTAACTAATCCACGTGTGAATCCAAAGGTAACCAATTCCACGGATGAATGTGCAAAGTGCTAAGTACATGGAGCACTCCACTAGAAATGATGTAGTTAAACCCCAAAATAGCAAGTGGACCATCTACAACAAGGCAAATCCAAGGAAATAAGGGAAAATCATGGTTTTGACGTATGCCAAAACTCCATAAAATAATAAAATATATACCTCCATCATATAAAATATACCTCCGCAAGTGCACCCTCTAAGAATGTGCTCCAAATATAGTAAGAAGACCAAATAAATGCATGCAATAGCCACATGCCCTCCAAGGTACCACACACCTCTCAATAAAAGCCCTCCATAACCACTCAAATAAAATAATATATGGGGCAAGTCAGAGAGCTAAAGGCTCAAAAAACGAAGGTCAAAATATGACAAGTGAATATAAAAAATCCATGCAGTAAGGATGAGAGAGCACCTGGTAGAGGTGCATCCTAGAAGAATGTGCCATGTAACTACCTCAACCACCCAGAAAATAATAAAATATCTTCATGTGGAGTGCACCCTTGAAAGAAGTGCCAAGGTGGTTAGACATCATAAATATCCAATCCAAAACCATGTGTTGTCCCCCAAAACTATCAACAAAACCTTTCAAACCATGTGCACAAGAGGGAGTGCACCCTAGCAGAATGTGCCAACCTCTCTAACAACAAAATAATCATGCAATCCCTAGAAATTGTGCCCAAGGGAGGAGCTCTCCATAATAAAGCTTCAAATAATCTCCAAATAATGTCTCCAAGTGTGAATAGCCACCAAGCTATTAACCTCCAAGGTTAGTAAAAGGGATAAATTTAATCACTAAATAGTTAACTCAACCTCAACATGTGTAAACAAAGGTTAATGCTCAAATAAAACCATAGTCTAGACTTCAACCTACCAATAATCACCCACTAATTAAATCAACATAAACATATGTGCCAATGGGGGGGAGGGGGGGTGCTCCAACAAGCATTGCACCATGGAAGCAAGTTATATCTCCTAGTAAGGAGACCATGATAACAAAAACCAATGACAAAATAGAATATCTACAGAGGTTTGATCCTAGGGTGCACCACCAAAGGACTATAATATGATAAAAACCCACCAAATCTTTAGTAACATGCTTGGTCATAAAAAATGTATGTAGTACCTCGTCCCTCTCTAACTCAAACTCGGGAAAAAGTACATCAATAAGGTTACTAACATCATCAAATACATTCCACCTAGGTGATGGAAAATGTTACAAATGTTAAGTCATATCACCTAGGGAAATTCCATCAATGCATCAATAGACTTTAGGAACATGATTCCTTTACAGAAAGTGACAATAAAGTTGAGGATTGTTCTACCCCTTTTGATTTGTCCACCCATCTATCATAATTGTGCACCAGTGGTCTTCCATCAGTTTTTAATGTTGTCCAACTGTGCGTTGACAGATTCAAACTCCTAACTAAGGTTTTTCTCCCTAAGTGAATTATAAGAAGATGCTTTGTAGCCAAGGCCAATGCATGCAGTTGCATCTACCATGGGCTGAATGAAAGGTGACTTTGCATAGTTAAATGGGAGGCTATCATGATACCAAAACCTCCTCACTGTCATATCTGCCTCCTTTTTTTCATTAAAACTTTCCAAACTTGGCTGAGATCTTGCATCAGTATGAGGAAGGAAGAAAGGAGATGTTATATGAGATACATTTCCTACGACATTTGATGAGGCATAACCTATAGGAACATGTTGACCCTATGACTGCGTCTGAGATCCACCCATTGTTGCAGTCTCACGCTTTGTTCTTTCTCTCTTAGCATTTTGTTCCTGAATGGCATCCAAATTAGCTTGCATTTGCACTGTCACTTCTGGAGGGCAATGATCACAAATTACCGCATCTCGACCCACTATTCTAGCCAAGTGGTATCTCAATCTATTTATGCCCCTAGACACCACAGTGGAACAAAAGTTGCATTTGCTTCTCCCATCAGAATTGGGATCTTCATGGGTACCATATTCCCAGGCTTCATCAAGAGGCCTTCTAGACTTGGATTTAGCCTTAGGAGCCATGGAATCAAGATGACAATCTAATTTCAGACAAAAAATATATTCAAAAATTGTAAATTTTTTTAATTGCAAAGCCCCGCAACAGCACCAAGGAGAGGGTCTATTGCATGGCTCTACAGCCCTGAGATAGACCCACAGAGGCACAATGTTGTTACAGGCCTTTGTGGCCCTGTCTCAGGGCCACAAAGACCTATAACAAACCCTTTTCCCGATGATGTTACAGGCCACTGTCCACTGTTACAGGCCCACATGAATTATAAATATTAAATAAAAATTAAAAAAAATCAAATTTCAATTTTATTTTATTTTTAATTTGTTATCAAGGGGTCCTGCGAGCCTGTCTCAAGGTCACAGACGTGAGAACCCTAATAACAAATTAGAGAAAAATAAATAAATAACCAATTATTAAAAATAATTAAATCTTTAAATTATAACAAAGTTTTAATTTATTTTTCTTAAAACAGGCCCACGTGCACCATTATATTTGGAGTGGCAGGACTCGGGTTGTCACAGGCACCTGAGGGAGAAAAGACCACGGGCACTTGTGACAACCCAAAAAATGAATTTAAAAATTAAAAATTTTCAACTTAAATGATCGATTGAGATGCGTATCTTGATCATTGCCTGTCAAATGGTCACTAAATGCTAGAGGAGACTCGAGAGTTATTAGATCGTCACTGCCTAATCATGAACTGAAGTGACTCCTTTAGTGAGTAGACACCCTCTTTAACAGGAAAAATGGCAGGAAGGGCGAGTATGTCGAGTCGGGCAAGTCATGGCGAGTCAAGGCGAGTTTGACCAAGTCCACCAAGTTCCGAGTATGAGGGGCCGAGTATGGACGAGTGGTTCGTTTGGTGGCCCTCTCGGCCCACTCGGCAAGTAATCATTGAGTCATGCAACTCTGGTTAGAACCATCATCCAAGAACAAGATGTAGCACATCCATGAGTATTAAAACCGATCAGTCTGAACCAGAAACTGATCAAACCGGTCGGTTCATTAGCTAAACCCACCAAACTGCTCAAAAAACCCGGTCAGACGCCCTCATTTGAGGATTTTTTAGAGAAACCGAGCATAAACTAGTCGGTTTATAATGGAACTAGTTGGTTTATGATGGAACCGGTCGATTTATAATGGAACCAGCTGATTTTCCCATAAACTGGTCGGTTCCATCATAAACCGGTCAATTCATTGCCACGCCGGCTCCGGACCCATCGGACACATTCTTAGAGGCTTGTGAGGTGGTTTGGAGGGAAACTAAGGGGTTGTTTCCCTCCCAAAACAACCCCTCCAAGCCAATGAAAGGAGGTATCCCCTCTCATTTGCCTCACAAATCTCATTTGGAGTTTTTGTGAGTTTCATTGGGAGCTTGGAGAGTGTTGAATTTTTGTTGGAGTAGTCATCTTGGAGGCTTGGAATTGGACTTGGAGCTATTTTGGAGATAGTCTGAAGTTGTTAGTGGAGTTGGCATCTTCAAGAGTTGGCTAAGGAAGCTAGTTTGCATTTCCAGGTAAGGATTTTCACTTGAAATAATCCATAT
Source organism: Pinus albicaulis (assembly GCA_034641835.2). Lineage (NCBI taxonomy): Eukaryota > Viridiplantae > Streptophyta > Pinopsida > Pinales > Pinaceae > Pinus > Pinus albicaulis. Next base: position 269,955,013 of record CM076572.1, on the reverse strand, counting down.
TACAATATTGTCCATGCATTTAATTTGTTTGTGTTCTATGCTACATTGGTATCAAATTTCTAGTTTTGTGCTATCAAATTTTGTAGGCCAAATATGCCCCACTTTTTTCCAAAATTTATCTTAGGTTTTCCATTTTTCTTAGTTGTAAATTTTTTAATTGGCATTTTTCTTTGCAAATTTCAAATATTTCTAGCCAAGGACATTGCATGGGCTCATTGTGATGTGATTGATGGAAAAATGATATGCAAATTTTGCAATAAATCTATTGTAGGTGGGGGTATTCTCATGTTGAAACAACACTTGGCTGGGATAAGAGGCCAAGTAAAGCCATGTGATGCACCAAAGGAAGTGATAGGTCTTGTTAGGGCAGAATACCTTGCCAAGTTTGAGAAGTTTGAGGAGAATAAGGCTAGGGATAAGGCTATCCAAGAAGAAATTGCAAGGAAAAAGGAAATTTTTACAAGCCATGACTCCTCTTTTATCCCTTCCACCAATGACCCTTTTCACTATGTTCCTCTTGCTCTTGGGTCTTATCATCAAGGCCAACAACTAAAGGAACAAAGAGGATGAAAATCAGGAGTTATTTCTCAACCTCTACCACCATTGCCTTTGCTAATCCCACTTCCTCCCAACCAAGTCTAACTCAACGTCAACCCACTTTGGATGACCATGAGGAAAAGAAATGCACATAATCTTCTTTTCAATACATTGCTAGATGGTGGTACAATGTAGATATCCCATTTAATGTCGTTCGCTCACCTTATTACCAAGCTATGTGGGACTCTGTTATAGTTGCAGGAAAGGGCTTCAATGACCCTATTGTGCATGACTTGAGGGGAGCTCTTTCGCAAAAAGACATTTCTTCCATTGATGAGTATTTGGTTGTGTATGGAGAGTCATGGCTCAAAACAGGTTGTTCCATCATGTCAGATGGATAAACCAATGGAAGGAACCACACTATCATTAATTTCCTTGTTTCTTTGCCTCAAGAAACCATGTTTTTGAGATCATTTGATGCATCTAATAAGGTGAAGGATGTAAACCTTCTATTTGAGCTTTTGGATGACATTATTCAGCAAGTGGGGGAGCAAAATGTTGTGTAGGTCATCACAGATAATACCTCAAACTATGTTCTTGTTGGAAAGATGCTATAGTCCAAATATAAGACCATATTTTGGACTCCATGTGTTGCACATTGCATAGACCTCATGCTTGAGGACATAGGCAAAGTGGAGTGGGTAAAAAACATTATAGAGTATGTCAAGTGCATTACAAAATACATCTACAACCACTCATGGGTATTGAGCCTAATGAGGAAAAACACTAGGGGTAAAGAGCTTGTTAAGCCTGCAATTACGAGATTTGCAACTCACTTCCTTACGTTGCAATGTCTCAATTCTCAACAAAAAAACTTGGAGAAAATGTTTTCTTTTGATGATTGGACTTCATCTTTGTGGGCTCGTAGACAAAATGGCAAAGACACCGAAAAGAAAGTTTTTGACAATTATTTTTAGAAAAGGTCTGCAGAGCTAGTGAAAATTACCGAGCCCCTTGTTAAGGTGCTACAGATGGTGGATGGGGAAAAACTGACCATGGGCTACCTCTATGAGGTTGTGGATCGGGAAAAGGAGCAAATACGGGCAGCTTACAAGGATAAATTAGCTAAATATGGGCATATTTGGGAGATCATTGATAACAAATGGAACAATCAACTCCATCGTCCTATACATGCAAGTGAGTATTTTTTAAACCCAAAGTATCATTATAAAGCTTATGTAGGAGATCTGCAGGTTGGGGAGGTAAGAGATTGATGGTATGATTGCTTGGAGCGCATGGTCCCTAACCATTTCAACCAGTTGAAAATACATAGACAACTTACTCTTTTCAGTATGGCAACAAGTACCTTTGGAAAAAAACTTGGCAAAGATGGCAAGAGATGTGGATCAACCAAGTAAGCAATTCCAATTTGTTTTTCTTTTAAAATTCAATTGTTTACAAATTTACAATTCAAATTGTCTATAAACACTTGTAAATAAGTAATAACTAAACTAATTTACTAATTAATGTTTTTTTCTTTGCAGCGCATTAGTGGGAGTCATTTGGCAGCCAATGTCCTCAACCACAAAAGTTTGCAGTTAGAGTCCTCATCCAAACTTGCAGTGCTTCAAGTTGTGAGCACAATTGGTTATTTTTTTAGCGCATACACACAAAGAAGAGAAACTATTTAGAACAAAAAAAGTTAAATGGCCTTGTCTTTGTGCCATACAACCTTCGACTAAGGTGCAACCAAATGATGAACAAAATAGCTGATCTAGATCACATTATGTTGGACGATATTGATCCAACATTAGAATGGTTGGAGGAGATTGAAGATCCAGAGTTTGATGTTGATTTTGATATTGACATGGCATTAGGGGGGGTTGATCCCAATGCAGATTTGGTAGCGCCATCAAAAACAGAATTAGTAGCCGCATCAAGCAAGGGCAAACAACCAATGGAAGGCACTAGTCGTGCAGCGCAACCAACTCGTGTTTCCACTAGGTCCACTTCTATTGTTATTGGTGCTAATACTGAGGTTGCAGATGAGGCTGAGGCATCCTCAAACTCTAATCCAAATGATGTTTATGTAGATCTTGTTGATGACTCTGTGTCTAGTAGTGGTGATGAGTTTAATCATGATTAGGAATGATCATATTGATCACTGATATGTACCTGTAGAGTCTAGACTTGTAGTCTTGTAGTAGGCCAATGGCCCCATAACTTGTATCATTGTTTTTGAACTTCATAGGCCATTTAGAGCCTCATTGCTTATGTATTTTTCAATGATATGTATTGCACACGGTGCCATTTTGATATATTCACCTTTACATGGTATATAGATGAGCAAAATTTGCATATTTTGTCTCTATTGGTTTGGAATCATAATTTTAGATCTTAAAAATAAATAAAAAATCATTAAAAAATTAATTATTTCATGTATTTTTTTAAAAACCGGTTCATTGAGATTTGACCAATCTCGATTTGACCGGTTCTGGTTTGAAACCCAATTTATTAGGTGGACTGATCCAGTCACTGGTTCTGGTTTTGAATACTATGGATAAACCAGTACACCAAAACCACACCAAAATGAGATAGCATGCTCCAAAACCATCGAATATGCAACTAAGTAGTGTTCAACAAAGCAAGCACTAAGAAGACCACCAAATCAACAAGAACAATCATCCAGCCAAGAAGTGAGACACCCCCAAAGAAATACCTCTATCAAATGATTCAATGCCATGAGAAAAAGGGCTTCATGAAGATGCATACACCCCAAGTCAATCCAATGCTCCATGATACTAGTTACAAATCCCACTAATGTGACGAAAATCACAAAGTGGAACCACATACAATATAAGGTATAACAAGTTGGGCCCTTATCTACTTTACTTGTATTTTTGGTTTTTTACTTGAATAGGAAACTATGTATGAATTTTCACAGTGTTAGACTAATGAGATGCATAAACATTCATAGTTATAATTTTTCCCATTTTGTAATATTTTTTTATTTTTAATATATAGATAGATAGATACTAATACTTATGTTTCCCCATCTCCTAAGATTTTGATGTTTTTGTTTATGAACTTCGTACTCGTCTTGATAGCTTCTTCATTTCCTAAGATTTTATAGTTTTTGTTTATGAACTTCGTACTCGTCTTGATAGCTTCTTCATTTCCTGAGATTTTAAAGTTTTGTTTATGAACCCCATACTTGTTTTGGAAGATTTTGCCATACCCTAATTTCATGCAACATAGTTCTATAATATGGTGAGCTAACAAACCAAACACCTCAAGTATCTACAAGACCATGATTTGAGAAGGTACAAACAAGATTACTTATAGAGGAGAGGGTCCTTGTTAACAAGTCCATGGAACCCATATGCTCTTCTATAATGAAAACAAAGGTTTCAATTTAGTTATGGCTAGACAGACTACTCATAAATGTCTACTTCACCAATGGCTTCCATGTTCATCTATACTCAAGAATGAAGATACCAATTTCATTGCACAAGCTATTACAGAAAAATTACAATGTACCTACTTACAGAGCTATAGAATTGATGGTTGGAGCAAGGTACCATTATATTACTTAAAATTCTAGGCTCTATGCATTGTTCATAGCTTAAACTTCGAATTGAAGAAGGTAAATGAGAATGCTTGGATAAAATAACTCATTAAGAAATGTCATCAAACTATCAAGTCCACCACATGTCTTAGACTATTTTCCAACAATTCTCGAAATTTGCACTACCGAAAGTAGCTCAACCAAGACACTTTGAATACCATTATAATGAAGAACCTCTAAAAGGTTAAATGAGCAATGATAACCATGGTGTTAGTGACATCACAGCAATTAGGACTCTAGAAGCAATCTGATACGGAGAATGCAATCTTGGTCCAAAGTTAAGTCACCTGACACAATGACACGGGCCACGGACGACATGAAAATAAGTGTGTTCGACATGAGACACGACGACCCCTCAAGAGGATCATCATCGTCAAAAGTAACCAGACGACACGAAAATAAGAGTGGGGGACATGGACAACATAAAAATAAGTGTTCAACATGAGACAAGATGACCCCTCAAGAGGATCATCATCATCAAAAGTAACCTGACGACACAAAAATAAGAGTGGTGGTCATGGACGACACGAAAATATGAGTGTTCGACATGAGACACGATGACCCTAGAAACAAGACGTGGGGGACACGTTCAATATATGTATATTAAAAAAATAACAAATTAGTGAATTACACATACAAAAATGAAATAAAGACATAAAGATACATATATAGAACATGGGCGACACGTTCTATATGTTGAAATATGTAACTAGGTTCGGTCTTCATAATGACATATGTAATCGTGATTTTATGTATTTAATGGAAAGAGAAAAATAAATTTATTATTTGTGTTCTTGAGGCATGGGTTTCATGCTCAAGGGAAATTTATTTTTAGGTCAAGCACCCATTGAGTGCTTCTAGGTTTGTCGTAAAGTCAATTGAGTCATTGTCATGTATTGAAGACCCATTTGGGCATGTTACATATTGTAAATAAAAAATTAATGAGTCAAAATAGAGTCAAAAGACCCTCCAAGACCTCGTCATGGCACAAAGATCAAGTTGGCCTACATGAAGGGGCAAGACGGCCTCAAGATAGTAACTTGCACCCCTCACAAGCCTATAAAGAGGAAGAAATTCGACCTCATTTGCACACTCACTCAAGCAAGTTCGATCTCCTCAAGGTAGAAGCTAGAAAAGGACGAAGAAGGAGAAAAAGAACAAGTTTGAAGTTTTGGGCCTCTCAGTCTCTCTTTTGTTAGGGTTTCTACAGTTATTGAGCAAGAGGAAATTTTGAAATTGCATCGAAGCTTTGAAGTTGCATCGAAGTTGTGAAGCTGTAAGGTCGAAGTTGTGAAGCTACGAGGTCGAAGTTGTGAAGCTGCGAGGTCGAAGCTATGAAGCTACAAAGTCGAAGCTGTGAAGCTGTGTTTAGGTCGAAGCTATGAAGTTGCTAGAGGTCGAAGTTGTTGAAGTTGCATCAAGGTTGAAGTTGCAGAAATTGTTGTTGGGGTCAAAGTTGTTGGAAGGTCGAAGTTTGTTGTTGGAAATCGTTGAAGAAGGAAAAAGTTGACTTGGTCTTGGAGGGTCTTGGTCAAGGGTCATAGGTCTTGGAATTCGTCAATTGAAGTTGTATAAGAAGAGAAGAATTCTAATGGGTTTTCCTCTCAGTTGGAGAGGTTTTGGCCCTTGATGATCGCCTACATCTTGTGTCCTATTGTCTCATTGTTCTTTGTGATTTGGTAGTTGTTTAATGATAAAGAACACTAACGATAATAAAGGAAAGAAGAAGTTAATCAAGTAAAGTAAAAATACATCACAAGTAGTTATCAAAGTAAGAGAAATCACCTAATCTAGCTGCCCCAGATTTCTCAACACGGTATCAGAGCTAAGGTGACTACATCAAGGAAGTGCAGCACAAAGAAGGATACTAGAGGGCCGAAGTATGAAGAAATCATCTTGGAAACATCAAGAGCATCAATCAACAAGAAGAGTTTGATCAAGGAAGAGAAAGGAATCTAATACCCAGTGAAGAAAGAATAAAGAAGAGCAAAGTATTTTCAAATCTGTTTTGGGCTAATTCTCCTCCACACGTGCGAAGGTTAGGGCATCATTTGCAGCAGTGAAAGCCAAAAATTGCAATCACTCAAAGGAGCCAAAGTTTGGGTCAAAGAAGGACTATTTAGCAAGTCGAATTGTCAAGAGGAGTCAAGGTCAAGCGAAGTCAAAAGGAGCAAATATATCCATATTCCAGCCACACGTGTGACCTAGGGTTTCTGCAGAAAAGGTCGAAATTGCAGACCTCCTTCAACAAGTTGAAATTCTGAAGAAGAGCCGAAAATTTGAGGTTGTGAAACAAGTTTGACTAATGTTGACTTGAAGGAAGAAAAGCAGGAAAAAGCGTTGTCATCATCAAGGAATCAATGTGATCTCCCTGTGAGCCAAGAATCACTTTTGAAGGAAGACATCTTCATCAAGAAGACATCTTCTACTATCTACATCATTATCAAAATCAAGAAGGCATAAAGTTGAAGATTTCATCATCTTTATATCTATATTTATCTATCAAGATGACTTCATTTTGCGAGGAAAGCAACAAATTGGTTGGGTCGTCAAAATTTTCTTGCATAGAAGAAGAGGATAGATTTGATCCTCATAGAAAATGAAGTCGTTGGTCATGTTAAGGGTTTAATTGTCGAACAGCCGAAAGAAGAAGCTCAAGCTCTACAAGATAAAGATATCAAAAGAAGGAATAGCCTCATACTTTATGAGGGTGTCAGAAATAAGAAGACCAACTCCAAGAGTTTAGAGAAATAATGTCTGACAAGGAAATGACTGCAATAGTGCTCAATGCACTACCAGAGGAATGTGTAATATTCCCAAATGGGAAAAGCAGGAATATAGTGCATAAACATGGAAATAGCAGTGTATAACATCACATCAATAATGGAGACCAATATGGAGCTATTTCATTATATAGATCAGCATCAAATAAGTACAAAATGATGGGGCACAAATCATACAACAAGAACCAACAAGCCTCCAAATAGATAAATCCCTCAAGAATGAGGCACTGCTACTATACCAAAATGTTGGAAGACTGCTACAGCACAGTCATAAGAGCACTACTATAGCATATGAACATACAATGATACAAAGGGCTGATATATGCCTCAAGAGATACAAAAAATAAAGATCTAGGCTATATAGCAACCTCCAACAAGAACCCAATGAGGGTTTTCAGAAATACACCAATATACAATAAATGAATCAAATCCCTAAGGCTGAAGATTCACTGCAACAATACAGCTGGAAAGGTGTGGCTGATCTGATGTAGCAAAGAAGATAGCCTCTTCCAATAGACTCTCCAGATGAAAGGCTAATCCCTTCACTGGAAAACCTTCTCCCCAAATGGTGTACTAAAACCACCCCTACAACTCCTCCCTAAAATAATGCAGTCCAAGACTGAAACTGCGTTGTAGGGGAAAATGATAGTGTGGCCTGATGCCAAATGCTGCAATAAGGCTCAAGGGCCTTCCTTACTAGCCTCCCAATGGAAGGAAACCTTCCTCCACTGAAATCTAGATCAGAAATCACCCAAATGTATTCTCCACTGATGCAACCTGCAACACAGCACAACCCTCTGCAAAAACTGCGCTGTAGATGAAAGATGGAACTTGGCCTGATGCCAGAATGTGGAAATGTAGTGCAATCACTTCTCCTGAGTCTGCACTCGAAGTCCCCCGAGAATGAAGGTGGGATTCCCGCTCGAGAACACACTGTGCTAAACAGCACTACAGTCTTAGCTAAAGAGTTGAAGAGAGTAAAGAAGTCTTAACAGACCATATCAAAATAATAATCAAAACATATCCTCTATGATTGCCATCCCCTTCTTTATATAAGTGGTGAGCTTCCTCACCCTTGGCCCCACTCATTAAAGCCACTACTTCCATGCATGGAGTCTCCCTCCAAAACTGCATTGTTCCATAATGAATGCCACCCCTCCATGACAGCGTTGTTGATTTGGTCAAAGTTGACCCAGTGTACATGCTCCAACCCCTTTTCATACATAAGGGTGCTTTATCAAGCCACTAAAATGATCTCCTTTCACATTAGCAGTGATTTTATTCCTACTAAGGAGATTTATGGGTCTCCATACCCTCGTATTCAGCAAATTAAGAAGCAAAAGCAAAAATTAATATTCCAACTAGCTCATGGCTAATTGGAAATATTACAGTCCTCCCCTCCCAAATGTTGCTTGTCCTCAAGCACCTGTAAAGGTGAGTGTTGCAACTCTTCTCCTCCTTCCTTGGTGACACCTCCATGTGATAAGCTCTCCTCATATACCAAGTGTCTCCCAATCAATCCCTCCATGAAATGCTCTTCCCAAGTTCTCATGAGATGCAAATGACTCATCCTACAAGGAAGCAAAAGACCCAATGTAGCAATCATGGTTTGCCCAATGTTCTCCCTGAAACATGAAGCATAAGAAGCATGGAGAATCTCTCTCCCCATGGGCATGTTCAATCCTTGCATCCTTCCTCCATTCATTCCCATAATAAGAATAAGAACATCATCAATGTATGGGATCAAAACCAAGGACACATAAGCTGCCACATGCAATAATGGAGGTGGATCATAGTCCCACATGTGTAACCAGCGCAGTATATCCCCTGATTGCCTCAGATAATGATATGGTAAGTGGTTTCCCCACCACTTACTTGCTACCATAGTCTTCTCACATGTTTTGAGAAGGTGAGTAATGTTTGGTGCCTTTGGAGTACACCCTGAATGGTATGTCATCTCCCTATATCCTCCTAGGGAGTGGCCATGCTCAACACAGTTTATGGCCCCAAGTGGGCCATGAAGTTTATAAGGAAGAATGCTCACATTTGGAGCAATGGCCTGCACATGTATGGTAAAGGAATGCAAATACTCATTAAGTAAATCATTATGCATACAAACATGATCCTTACCATATGCTTTGTTCACACAAATGGAGTGGTCCATAGATAGATCCCCTCTCATTCTCAAAGAGGAAAGAGGTGGTTGTGATAACTCCATCAAAGAGTTATGTATCTCCTCCATCTCCACATGATCCATGCATCTCCTCAAATGCTAATATATCTCCTCTTCAAAGCCTTCCCAAGTATACCCCTCCATGATGGTATGGTATGCTCTCATGGAATAAGTGTGGCTGAAGAGAAAATCCTCATGTGCTACTTGTAGTAACTTCTCCTTGAGCTTGGATTCTCTAGATAAGAAGATCCTACTCTGATAGTAGATGACCCCATCTCTTACTGAATATCCCTCCTCTAGTAGTTGGTCATCAAGTATCATGCATGTAAAAAGATCCTTGGAATAATCCACCAACAACTGGGATTTCCAATAAGGATCTATCCTCCATAGTGACAGTGCTGATGATCTATCATGTACAACATCTGTCATGTTGTTGCCCCCTTCTTTGACATCTCCTATGTCAAAGTCACATACCGGGATGCTGCTATCCTCTCTCTACTGCTCCTCTTGTAGCTGCCCATGCTCAAGTAAAGGTTGGAGCTTTTGGAGGTTAGTCTTCCATGGAAAGCTATCACCTATCTAAAACTTCCTAAGTTTGGCCAACGTATGCATGAGTGGCCACCATTCTCTACCATGTGTGGAAGATTTCTCCCCAAGTGAGAACATCTTCTGAGCCTCCAAAGTCAAGGAATAGTCTCCTTGCACCATGATGGTGCCATCCTCCATCCCTGTAGCATCCTCTCTCGGCGCAAGATGTGGTGTGAGAGTGGGTAATGAGAGAATGTATCCCTCCTCCTTGAGTCTACCCAAGACTCTCTGCGTTGTACCATGACCTCTCAATGTTCCCACTCCTCCTGGATCTATGAGTGGTGCAACATGTTGTGAGACATCTCTCACCAACTCCTGATCAGGTGGCCTCCCAGGTGGAATGCCACTAAATAGTAATGTCCCATGGGCCAAAGTTATCTGCATACATGATGGGACTGTGAGGGCCTTGCTTCCACTATGCAAATCCAACTTTGTTTTCCGTGTGGAAGTTGTTTGTGAGGGATATGTGTGCATGCCCCTAATCATCTGATTTTTGGGTACTCTTCTCAATGATGCAAGGGCACCTCCAATTGGAGCAAATGCTCCATTCCCACCTCCTGGTGGTGGTGGATCCTCTCCTGCTATCCCAGCGTTGTGACCTCCTTCTGGTTCTTCTTCTTCTTCCTCATCATCATCTGAAAAGACCTCTATATAGTGTGCCTTTCCTGCTGCACATCTATGTCCGAGTGCCCATGATTCTTGGCATGTGAAGCAAAGCTTCCTTCTCCTCAAATCTCTTCGGACATCATCACTAAGAGGTACTTTATTTTGGCTCTCCTTTAAAAAAGGAGTCTTCTCATCTTTTCCCTTTGATGGAAAAGTGGGCTTTTGCTGAAATGTTGCCTTTGCTTTTGGCAAGGCATCTTGTAGATCTCTAGCCCTTTCAATGGCATCTTGAAGGGTAGTGGGTTTGGTAGATTTAACCAACCCATGAAGAGGTTTTGCTAGCCCATCAATAAACATATAGACCCTCCTTGCTGCAGATAAATCAAGAACCATAACAGAAAGTTTTAGAAATTCAGAAATGTAAGTTTCTGAATTACCTAATTGTTTGAGCTTTGCTATCCCCATGAAAGGTGCCTCAGGGTCTCTTCGATCAAACCTCTCCACCAACCTCCTTGTGAACTCTGAATATGCAGTCACATTGGCATGACCCAATGTAGAAAGACCATGAAACCACCAATCATGTGCCTCACCCTCAAGGTGCAGCGCTACTATTTTGATGGCCTCCATCTCCGGTACTTGGTTCAACTGGAAGTAGATGTCTAGCTTCTCTACCCATAATTTGGCAGTGCATTTTGATGACCCATCAAAGTTGGGTAAGAAAAATATGCCCATAGTCCGATGTAGATCATGATTCTGTATAAATCCTCCAACTTTATTGTGATGCCTGCGTCTCCTATTGTCCTTGATCTGACAGAATTCTTGAAAACTCAAATGATCCTTGAATCTCTGAGATTGAGACTCATACTCTAGAAAATAGTCTTCAAGAGTTTCTTGTTCTTGAAACCCTCCATTTCCCACTACTAAAAATGTAGGCATTGTAGAGCATTGTTACTTCACTGGTTGATCGCTCCAGTGATGAGAAATGCCAGAGCCTTCACCATGTAGAAACCCTTTAGGGGATTCTTTGTGTCTATCCATCCTCACCTCCTTTATTTCTCTTGCAATGTCTTGCATAGTTCAAAGAAGAAGCTTAAGAAAGTCCTTCTCCTCATCTTCTCGTGATAAAGGGGTTTTACCCTTGTCTTCTTTATCATTTGTATAATCATACTTCTGGTTTCTTCTGAGATACCTCTTCTCTTTATCCGTGAGAGGATCTCCTTCTTCTGATAACATATTGGCTTAAGATGCACAGGCTGAGCCAAGATTATGCTCCAATACCACTGTAATATTCCCAAATGGGAAAAGCGGGAATATAGTGCATAAACATGGAAATAGCAGTGTATAACATCACATCAAGAGACCAATATGGAGCTATTTCATTATATAGATCAGCAGCAAATAAGTACAAAATAATGGGGCACAAATCATACAACAAGAACCAACAAGACTCCTAATAGATAAATCCCTCAAGAATGAGGTACTGCTACTATACCAAAATGCCAGAAGATTGCTACAGTGCAGTCATAAGAGAACTGCTACAGCATATGAACATACAATGATACAAAGGGCTGATATGCCTCAAGAGATACAGAAAATAAAGATCTAGGCTATATAGCAACCTCCAACAAGAAACCAGTGAGGGTTTTCAGAAATACAACAATATACAAGAAATGAATCAAAGCCCTAGGGCAGAAGATTCACTGCAACAATACAACTAGAAAGATGTGGCTGATCTGATGTAGCAAAGAAGATAGCCTCCTCCAATAGACTCTCCAGATGAAAGGCTGATCCCTTCATTGAAAAACCTTCTCCCCAAATGGTGTACTGAAACCACCCCTACAACTCCTCCCTAAAATAACGCAGTCCAAGACTGAAACTGCGCTGTAGGGGCAAATGATAGTGTGGCCTGATGCCAAATGCTGCAATAAGGCTCAAGGGCCTTCCTTACTAGCCTCCCAATGGAATGAAACCTTCCTCCACTGAAATCTAGATCAAAAATCACCCAAATGTATTCTCCATTGCTACAACCTGCAACACAGCACAACCCTCTACAGAAACTGCGTTGTAGATGAAAGATGGAGCTTGGCCTGATGCCGAAATGTGGAAATGTAGTGCAATCACTTCTCCTGAGTAGGCACTCTAAGTCCCCCTTGGATGAAGGTGGGATTCCTGCTCGGGAACACCCTGTGCTAAACAACACTACAGTCTTAGCTAAACAGTTGAAGAGAGCAAAGAAGTCTTAACAGACCATATCAAAATAATAATCAAAACATATCCTCTATGGCTGCCATCCCCTTCCTTATAAAAGTGGTGAGCTTCCTCACCCTTGGCCCCACTCATTAAAGCCACTACTTCCATGCATGGAGTCTCCCTCCAAAACTGCGTTGTTCCACAATGAATGCCACTCCTCCATGACAGTGCTATTGATTTGGTCAAAGTTGACCCAATCTACATGCTCCAACCCCTTTTCATACATAAGGGTGCTTTATCAAGAAACTAAAATGATCTCCTTTCACATTAGCAGTGATTTTATTCCTACTAAGGAGATTTATGGGTCTCCATACCCTCTTATTCAGCAAATTAAGAAGCAAAAGCAAAAATTAATATTCCAACTAGCTCATGGCTAATTGGGAATATTATAGAATGGGGCAACTTCACATCAAACATCTATGGGAAGAAGGAAGCTACTCCATTCACTGAACTATGGTCATTGTGCAAAATCGAAGAAACCGCGCTGAAGGCAAAAATCGATGTAGGATCAAGCGAGCAAACTCAAGCTTTTTCTGCCATGGCTAGAAGAAAAAGGTAAGTTTGGGAAGCTTGGTCCTCATAAAAAGAACATGTCGAAGGTTCACTGCTATGGTTGTCATGAATATGGGAACTACAAGAGAGGTTGTCCATGTTGAAAAGTGTAACTAGGATCAGTCTTCATATTAACTATGTAATTATGTATTTATGTAAAGAAGAAGACAAAGATAATAAAATGTATATTTGTTGTACTTGCTTCATGGGTTTCATGAGCAAGATTTTATCCTAGGTTAATAGACTTTTTCTTGATGTCTATTAGGGTTTTTGTCTTCTGAGTATAAATGTAATTAAGTGTCATATATATGAAGGATCTAGTCTAAATAAATTCTTCAAGACCTTGCCAAAGAAATCGTGAATGAATGGCTTAATTCAGCCCTCCAACAACGTTGAAAGATAAGCTAAAATGATGTGTTAAATTCGGCCTTCAATCAGCTGGATAAGTTGGCCTACAAGCTAAAGTGATGGTCGGCCTAAAGACAATGAAACTGTCTCTAATATACCCTGTTCTGCGGTTCATTAGAAACAAGATTTTCAGTCATCTCTGAAACAGAAGTGTGGATTATAGGACAAGTTTCAGTGTGGATTTTAGATGTGTTTCAGGTCTGGTTAAGGTACACACATCCTTGTGGTATCTAAGTATTATATGTGTTGCGGTGTACTGAAACAGAAGTGTGGATCATCCTGAAGCAGCCACAGCGTGATAGGGTCAGTGCAAGAGCAGTGTTGAAGTGCGGATCTGTCCAAGTGCAAGAGCATCGTTGAAGTGCGGATCTGTCCAAAGATAGTTTGCAGACTATCCTAAAGTGAATTTGCTGATAAAGGGTGATATTGGTATTCATCTCTAGTTCATGTAAAGATGGGACAGTGGTCTGCAAAGAGAAGAAGCAATCGGAAAGTGGAAGAAAGGAAAGTAAATCTGTGATTTACTTTCCTATCTACAACTTATATATATATCTCAAATAACTGAAGATTCAACTGAAGGTTTGAAGTGTTAGTGCAAAACAGTGCAAGTTGGTGAATGAAAGAAGGATAAGCATTGAAGGACATCAAAGAAGTAAGGACAAGGTCTTGGATGCATATATACGCCAAAGGTCTAATTCTTGGTCATGGTACATGTCATCTAAAAATCTATAAGAAGAATTTCTCGTGGGTTTTCCTCTCCAAGAGGGAGAGGTTTTGCCCTAGCTCTAGGAGCCTAATTCTTGAGTCTTATGTCTTTTGATAATTGACTTGATGAAAGATTTAATAAACTAACAAAGGGAAGACATAAGTAACTCAAGTAACCTCACATGTAATTATCAATAGGAGAATTTTGAATTAATCTCTAGCCCTCCAAATTCTCAAGAGTCCAAAGCTCAACAAGGGCAACAACAAAAGAGAAAGGGAAGAAACCCATATCACTAAAGAAGTGGAAGAAGCTCAAAAGAAGAAATCCAAGGAGGAAGTAAAAGATATCTAATATGATTGAGATAGTCATACTCGCCTAGTTCTTTTCAAGTTTTTATTTCAAGTTTTTGTTGTAAAGTATAGCTATCATGGAAAGAATCATTATAAACATGATAGGATGCATCATATAAGGAGATGGTATCATAGAAGCATACAATTGAAAGCAAGAGCTCATGACACCATCATAAAGAAGCATGAAAGATAGCTAAAATAGAAGTCTATAGCAGTCACCTATAGAAGGATGTAACTCTCGATAACCTCAGTAGAAGCATAAGTAGTACTTATGGGAAGAAGAAAGTCATCTAGTATAGAGATCATCATACATCATTCAAAATGAAGCATTTGCAGGATTAGGATGATTAAGATCCTCTGTTGGAATTTTCATTGGAAGATTCACCTATTGGAAGAAGCAAGTGTCTTGTTGAGAATTCTACCTTGTATGGGATTCATGGGATGATGGTATGATGATGAAGAAGTGAAGCACGTCAAGATGATTGAAGTACTTTCAATCATGGAAAGGGTTGTCGAAGGAAGTCTAGATGACTCAAAAGGAAGAGATGAGGTATGTATGCTTGTATTTGATAAAATTGAGTCATGTCATATAGTTGCAGATAGTGTGGATAAAAGGTCCACCTCATGAAAAAGGGATCTCCTCCTTTGGAAGGATGTATAAAGGCATGGTTCACATATTGACTAGATGAAATCAACATAATAAGTCCTCATATGGAATATGAGGTGGTTGACAAAAATGAAGGAACTATGAATGGAAGTTCTTGAGAAGCAATATGTGAAGAAAGTAAGGAGAGATCGTAAAAGATGCAACTATGGTCACATAGAAAAGGAAATCAACATTTGATGACTAGAAGGATTGACTATGACATCTCCATGGAAAAGGTATGAAGACTCTGAAACAGTCTGAAAAAGAAGGAGACCCTTGACATTGTATATCTTGAGATGTGTCAATATGTATACAAGATGTTGATGTGACAACAAGCAGATGTCATGATGAAAAGACCATCACAAAGGTATGTTTGATTTAATGTTCATTCTTGATTTTTGAACAATATTTGGATGGGCTAATGCAAGGCTACCAAAGGAAGAGTTGTAGATGTCATCTACAACTGATACTCATGTGGTAGGATGAAAGATCCTGAAGGAAACATGATGTGAAGAAGGTAGTAAGGTATGAAGGAAAGGTCAGATATGGAGTAATGGATCACTTTCTGATGAAAGAAAGGATGACATGACCAACATGATTCATGAATAAAAGTGATGGATGGTCGATGCCCTACAAAGAAGAAATTCATGACATCGAAAGAGGGAGTCCTACAAGCAGTTCGTTGTCCCATGATCTCCACCTAGAGAGTTGTAGGAAGCAAGTCCCTGATTAAGAGGGAGCTTGGGTACATTCCTTTTATAGAATGGGTTGGTCATCCCTGGATGAGAGGGGGTGACCAATGTGGTTATCTACTTCATGTGTCATGCACTAGACCAGGGCTAATAGTTGTAAGTCCCTGTGAAGGCTATGAGGGGAGAATGGAGGATTGGGCAAGCATCTGGCATCTGATACTCTTTGAGGATGTGGTAGGGCATCCAAGATAAGAGTAGTCGTAGAGGACAGATATTATTTGAGGACTGGGAATCCAAGATAAGAATAGTCCTAATGGAACATACTTTGATAGAACCCAAGTGGCGTATGTTCCAAGAGAGACAATGATGATGGTGTCTAAAAATCATTGGTCTCGCCAGCATTGTGCTCTGATCTTGTGGAGAGATAAAGTTGTTAGTCAAGGCCTTGTTGTGTGACAATGTTAATTGATATGATGTTATACAGATGGGTTACCAATTCGACTCTTTTTATGAGAATTCTCCAAATTGAGAATGTCCAAGTACCTTGTATGGATTATGAATACCTCCGTAGTTAAGAGGGAGTGTTGAAATATGTAACTAGGTTCGGTCATCATAATGACATGTAATTGTGATTTTATGTATTTAATGAGAAGAGAAAAATAAATTTATTATTTGTGTTCTTGAAGCATGGGTTTCATGCTCAAGGGAAATTTATTTTTAAGTCAGGCACCCATTAAGTGCTTCTAGGTTTGTCATAAAGAGAATTGAGTCATTGTCATGTATTGAAGACCCATTTGGGCATGTTACATATTGTAAAGAAAAATTTATTGAGTCAAAATAGAGTCAAAAGACCCTCTAAGACCTCGTCATGGCACAAAGATCAAGTCGGCCTACATGAAGGAACAAGTCGGCCTCAAGATAGCAATTTGCACCCCTCACAAGCCTATAAATAAGAAGGAGAAGGAATTCGACCTCACTTGCACACTCACTCAAGCAAGTTCGATCTCCTCAAGATAGAAGCTAGAAAAGGAAGAAAAAGGAGAAAAAGAACAAGTTCGAAGTTTTGGGCCTCTCTCTCTCTCTCTCTTTTGTTAGGGTTCCTACAATTATTGGGCGAGACGAAATTCTGAAGTTGCATCGAAGCTATGAAGCTACAAGTCAAAGTTGTGAGGCTACATCGAAGTTGTGAAGCTGCAAGATCGAAGCTCAGAAGCTCTGAAGCCGCTTCTAGGTCGAAGCTGTGAAGTTGCTAGGTTGAAGCTGTTGAAGATGCATCAAGGTCGAAGTTGCAAATATTGTTGTTGGGGTCAAAATTGATGGAGAAGTTGCTGGAAGGTCAAAGTTTGTTGTTGGAAGTCGTTGAAGGAAAAAGTCGACTTGGTCTTGGAGGGTCTTGGTCAAGGGTCATAGGTCTTGGAATTTGTCAATTGAAGTTCTATAAGAAGAGAAGAATTATGATGGGTTTTCCTCTCAATTGGAGAGGTTTTGGCCCTGGCTGATCGCCTACATCTTGTGTCCTATTGTCTCACTATTCTTTATGATTTGGTAGTTGTTTGATGATAGAGAACACTAATGATAATAAAGGAAAGAAGAAGTTAATCAAGTAAAGTAAAAATACATCAAAAGCAGTTATCAAAGTAAGAGAAATCACCTAATCTAGTTGCCCTAGATTTCTCAACACTAAATATGTATAGTAAAAAAATAACAAATTGGTGAATTACACATACAAAAATGAAATATATACATAAAGATTCAAAAAAATTTAGAATTTCGAAACTAAAACATCTACCTAATGATTGTACAAATTCAATCATACAACTAGTACGAGGTCAATGATGATCAAATGACAGACAGTGGACACACAAGAAATTAGAACCATAAACTACAGTTTTGTCAATAAGTCATCAAAATCAAAATGTATCACATATATACTAAGTCACTGCTACTAGAAGTGTTAAAGTCACTGCCACTATAGGTATGAATGCCAACGGTAAAATTACAAAATAGTGTAGACACTAGAACTGTAGATGGAAGAATCTCATAGCTCATGACTATTACTAGTCCTCCTCCATGTCATCATCATCAAAATTAGCATCACTACCACTGCTCTCTCCCCCATCCTCCTCCACTATATCCAATCCAATTTTTGCATCTGTTGGTGTGAAGGATGACCCCTCAAGAGGATCATCATTGTCAAAAGTAACCGGCTCTAGGATTGGTTCATTAAGGTCCAAGTTGGTTAATGCCAGCTCAACAATGTTCTCCAAACCCATATCATCGGAAAAACATCCCGCATCTTTGTCTTTCCCTTCAACCACTCATCCCTCTGCCTGTAAATAAGACAGACGCTGGTGTGCACATACAACATTGTCTCTGCCTGGACTGCACAAACCTACTCTTCTTCAAACTATACAAATTCCAATATGTGCTCTGATAACCCTCAGCTGCCCTCCAAAATGCCTTAGACATCCAACCTGCTGAATGAAATAAAGTGAAATGATGGACAGATCGCTCTTATAAAAGTCACAAGCTGCCTTTTGGAGGGACACGTGTCTGAATCGTGGGACACTTTGAGGGCACATGTCGGGCATGCATTTAGCATGTGTTCTATGAACAAGACACGTGCCAAATATTTGTCTGACACGTGTCTCACAAATCCATGTCCAACACACCAAATTCATAACACATGACCTTTTTGAGTCTTGACATGTCAGGTAACTTAGGTCAAAAGCTTTCTCATTCATAATGATTTGCAAACAGTGAAAAGGAAATAACTCATGATTTATCAAATTCATTAAACTGATTAAGATAGTTTCAGACATCATTGGAAGGAGAATGCAGAAAACAAAATCAATGCTAAACAGTTTATTGCACAATAAATAGTTATGCTTGATGACAATTGAAATGTTTTTAACACCTCATTGCACATTTTGCAACATATGTTGAATGCGAAGCATTACGATGCCAAATTCCTCCATGGCAACAATAAGATGAGGAGGACCCCACATATAGAGAATTGTCCAGGGGAATTATGACAATAATCAATAACTGTTTTCCCATCTATCAAAAGTTACAGCTTTTTTATCACAAACTGCTTCTAGAATGGGAAAGTTTGCAAACATCATTACCATTGATGAGAATGCATTGTTGGACCTATTAGATTGATGGACCCTTCATGTTGCTGGAATAAGATGGATACAATCACTTGAAATTCGTGTTCTATCACAAGTGATTAGTGCATCAACATCTAAGATGCATTGAAACTAGTGTTCTCAGAGCGTGGAGTCAGTGGGAGTGAGAGCACTTGGAGTACCATTTCCCATAAAACCCAGGAGAAAATTGTCGTGGGAGAGTCTTGTATATAGTATGCATTTTTATATATTATAATGCATATATATTAGAGCATCAACCATTTAGTGCAAGTCTTGTCACATTGTAACTAGTAATTAACTGTTAGAAGTTACAAAAGTTAAAAATCAGATCGCTTGAAGTAGAACAGGAAATGAAGTTCAACTAGATAACATTAATCATCTAGAAGTTACAAATTTATAAACCAGATGTTAAAAAAACAAATTTAGGACAAGTAAAGAAATGAAAAAAAATCTACTATCTAAATGTTGTTTCCTCCTGCTACAAGCAATTCTCAAAACTTTGATCAATGATGAGCAAAATGAATCAATGGTAAACAGAACAAATAAGGAGGGATTAGGGATTTTATAAGCTCTAAACCATCTTTTATGAGGTATGGGGCCTGCTGGGGGCTTCCCATAGGCCCAAATTAAAAAAACATTAGGCATCTTTCGCATGTATGGGGAGTGCTACCCAGCATGTGCTCTTGGTTGGAAGCATCAAGGACGTGTCTTCCTAGGTCAAAAGCATGCTTGGGAGCATGCTTCCAAAAAGAGTCCCCTATTGGGAGTGTTTCAGGACCACACTCAGAGCATTTTGGGAGTGTGCTCTCATCCACAGTGAGCTTTTGAAGCAGGAGCTGAAGCCGGAGCAGGAGGGGGTGGGACGCTCCCATGCAACACTGACTGAAATACCTACAACTTTATCCATATGGTCAAACATAACAGTTTAGGATCAAATAAGGACAAAAAATAGTCTTCCTTCATTCTAATCTTCATCTTGTCTCTCAAAAGAATAATGAGTACACTTCATGGACTATAAAGAATTGGTTTGTCAATCTTTATAGTTTACTGACTTAGATGTAGTTATAGCTAATCTTAACTTTATTGAAATTACTTTTATCGGAGGAGGACAATCTACAGGTTTTGCAATGTTTCTGAATAGCTTTTGAACCGACAAGTATACTGTCAAATGTATGATGATGTTCATCTTAATGATATGGACATTTAGTATCTTTTATTTCTGGCATGGAACTAGTCTATGTATGGCCTATGCCTAATGTATATAAAGATAAATTTTGGTTGTATACTCATTAAGTCTTGACTCTTAATGCACGATGGGTTTTACTTGTTATATGTGTGTGTGTGTTAATATTATAGTTATTTATAAGCCATCCAGATATTTTGAAACTGTCATTTCCAAACTGTACTATTTTGGAAACTCATACCCATTTCCATATAGTAGGTGACAGATAGAGATAAAGGAGGGAGATGAAATTGATTTGGAAGCTGATAAAAACTTTAGGTGAGAAGCATGCACAAGGTAACTGTTTAAAAGCCAAAGAATATACAAACTTTTTCCATATCAGGAACCAAAGCAATACCTTAAAATTGGCGAAGCAGATGTACAAGGTGGTCTGTGAAATCTTCACGAGGATTAGACAAGAAATTTATGACTTATTCAGACTCCAGAGTAGTAGCTGACCCCCTAGATGATAGCATCACTTAACCAATATTAGAAACAGAGCTTGCAAGTAGAGGTCTGTGAGAAATTGATAGGTGGAGGATAATGCAAATGCATTAGTTGGTGCCTTCGGACTCTTAAAGGGCAAGAAAAGGGCAATGAGGTATAGCCTCTTGTGCCTCTTGGATAAAATTCAGCAGACTAGTATTGATGAGCAGCGAGGCAGACCGATTTTGGACTTGATCCAAGGATTTGTTATTTATATAGAGATGGATTTAGGCTTAATCTAAGTTGTTCTCTGTATTTGTGTCCTTGGAAATTTGTGTATTTGAAGTTGCTCAAAATTGTAGATTGAAGTGAGATCATTTGGCCTGAATTTTGTATGTCCCTGTAGATAGAGGCTAGAGTATTTTGATGATCATTACTGAATGTAAACCTAAAATATTTCATCGCCAAGGTTTATGACATATAAATAAGTTTTTAACTGTTAACAGATATACATAAATAAATACTAAAACAAAATAAAGATTTTCAGTTAACCTAGATAAATGAACCTCCAGTTGAAAAGAATTATGTAAAAGCAAAGGCAACAAGAAAGTATGTAATAGTATAATGGCCAGCACAGCAACAAACATGATAAGTCCAGGACAAAGATTATATTAATAAATTGGTCTGCAATGATACTGAGATAAAGAATTTTGCATTTTACCAGTTCAATATATGGTAGAGGTAAAGGAATGTAACAAGAACGACAGAACAGACACAAAAATGACATATGTTTTCCCGTCATCCATGTAAAGTAAATGAGAAAGATAAGATGTCAACTGGGTGTAGCTCGAATGGCTGAAAGGAAAAGTTGTTTCATCCCCCACCCAGATTCAAATCCCACTTGATAACATGTTTGCTCTTCGTGACCTGATTGTTGTTGAGATGTTGACCTGGCCTTGAGCCCTCAAGGATCCAGTTTACCATCGGTACCATCTATGGAATTAGGGGAAATCCCTGGTGAGTTTCCCCCCTCGAAATGCATTATGCAAACGAAAAATGAAAAAGATAAAGTCTTAAAAAGTTCACATGATCTTAACATCTCTCAGCCGTAAAAGGAAAATGCACCACAACAAAACTCATAAAGTTTGGGTTTTAGTGAAAAAGTGCAAAAGGGTTCAGAAAGATGGGCAGCTGCATGAACAGAGTAGCTGCGGCATATTACACTAGAGAAAGGATGTGTTAATGGATCAAACTGAGAGACTGTATGACTAGTAGGTCAATCGGCAAACACACTACAGTTTCGTACAGAGAAGGACAGGCAGCTTAATGACTGAATCTTAAAGAGAAATCTCTGTGGCAAGGTCAGAGAGTTTCAACAGCTGAAGACTATGAGGGCAAACAATAGATTATAATGATTAAGCACGCATCCACAATAAGTCAATAAGGGGAATACACGGGATAATATAATTGTAAAAATGAAAGCTTTAACAACTACTATATGAATGTATGCAGGAATAAAGATGACAATGAAGAGTAAGCACATACGATCAAAAAGGGGTTTTACAGGCACTAGTCTCCTTAAGGAGATTTTCAAAACCCAAAGCCAGATGATTAGAAATGAAGGATAAGTTACTACTTCTAGTCTCATCTGCATGTAAATGATAAACTTCTACATGACTGCTAACTTCTCAACTCTCCTACAAACTATGACATAAACAACCAGATGACTTGATTAAACAATTTATTACAAACTGTGGACAAGTGGTATTCATTACAGTGGATAACCCCATAATGCATATAACATAGTCGAACCTCTTAGAGTATAAACTGCATTGAAACTCAGAAGTGAAGCCCAACATGGGGAAAGGGCTCTAACAATGGGATGTAAGATAAGTTATAGATGCTTGTTATTTATCACCCATTTATTTCCAATTGCCAATTCCTAATCAGCTTTAGGATGACCCCATGTTTCAGGTTTAAATTATTACAGGCAAAAACAGAATTCACGCTAAGCCAGCTTGCAGGAGAATTTGTCCTCTGTTTCCCCAGATCATACACAATCACCAATTGACACAATACATGCCCTACTCTCAAGCAAAGTACATGGATAGAAGTATTCACGTGATTCTGCAAACCCCATATGCATATAAGCATTGACAGATTGTTGATCTGATGATTTATGTAAGAGAAATTAGATTAGATCTGGAAGAGACAAGTTATATCTTACCTGGGATTATCTGAGTCTTTTGTACTGAGTGGCGTATAAGGATGTAAAAGAGAAACAGTGGCCAATTCTATCACTGGACCACCACCTCCTCCGCCTCCTCCGGAAGAAGAAGGAGAAGGCGCTCTGACTTGACGCAACGCATCCCTGTATTTCCGAAATAATGCAGTTCGATTCCTCGTTGCCATTTTTCATTCAAATCATAGTACTCCTCCTCATGCTTGTAGATGGATTCAACCTCAAATCTCAATCTGAAATCTACAGAAAAAATCGGTAATTAATAGATCTGAATGAATATTGAATTATAACCTTCAGATCCTAAGCCAAACAGAGTGTCGTTCGTGGGTACGGTGCGAGCCACCACAGACTCTCCCGCAATTTTATTATTAGTTACTGTACAGGAATTGAGAGCGGGACAGAGAGAATGAGGCAAAGGATACCCTGCGAGGACGAAGGGGAATTGAGTTTAATTTTCCACTCTGCGTAAGCCGAAGATGGAGAGAGAGAAGGTCTGTAGAAATTCTTTTTTGACTTTAAATACGATGTATATTATCGATTGTTATTTAGTGTGTATAACATTTTGATAAATGTGCAAAGGGTTGAATCCCAGGACTTTGTTAATGCGACGGTTCTATGAACATATTTATTAACAAAAAATATCTTAATTTTTTTGTGACGTGTAATATCAGCGGTATTATTTCCATAGAATTTGGTAGGAATTAATTTTATGATATTCTAATGAAAAAGTTTTAGCTAACCTAATTGGCGTTTTAGTGGATAGTATAAGATATATGTGGAGATGTAATGTAAGAAAGTTTATAACTTTTGTAATATTAGCTTATTGTAATCAATATATTTATAATAATAATAATATTATATTAACTCATTGTAATTGATATATTTATAATAATCAATATATTTATAATAATAAAAGGTTTGTTTTATAATAATTTAAAATAAAAACAAATCAATGGTGAAAACATCTGAACATTATACTCAATCATTGGTGTGTAGGAAAATGCAATTTAAGTGGACTTATTTTCTGAAATTTCTACCTCAATGTTAACAGACAATGTATGTTATAAAAACAGTTTCGCATTTATTTTGAAATTTTGTATAGCATTTATCAGCGATGGAGTGAAATTTTTTATAGCATTTATGAGATAATTTATTCTGAAATATTTTATCACATTTCTCTCCTTTGTACCACTATTCGTCCATTGTGTTCACTTCTAGTTTCACCCACCATATTATGAGATTCACACATTGGGATAGATTCTTCTCCAGCTTATCTAAAACTCCGTGAATCTAGTAATTTATAAATTATATGGATTATAATTTGCACTCGCTTTTCTTCTTTTTTTTAACCACTAGGAGGTAAGTAACTCACAAAATAAAATATAAATGATGTGCACTTAAACAATGGCTTACATAATTATATAAACAAACAATAAAAATTCATTAAAAATAAATTTTGATAATATAAATTTAAAATATGAAAAAGTTTGGAAACACTCAAAAATTAGATATGATTAATAAATATAAATATAAATAAACAACAGATATGGTAAATAAATAAAACTTATTTTTATACTTATTCATGAAGTATGGTAAATAAATAAAAATCTAAATAAACCAAATGAATGATAAATAAATAAAACCTCTTTTTTGTATTTACTCCATAAACCTTTTTATATTTACAAAAACTCAAAAAAGAGGTTTTATTTATGTGATAGGCCAAATAACATGGGAAAATTTATTATTAATACCATAGGACAAATACTATGGGCCAAATACCATATTTATAAAACAGATATGGTAAATAAATAAATATAAAAGAGGTAAAAAAGGTGAGATAAATAAATAAAAATATATGTCATAGGATTAGAAATCAACATATAATTATATACTAACCCTATGGGTCAAATACTATCCACCAAATTATTATTAATACCATGAAAATATTATTATTATTAAATCTAATATTCATATTAAAATATATTATAATATTAATATTATTAAATTTAATAACTTTGGATTAATACAATATTAAATTTGTTATATATATATATATATATATTAACTCTAAATATATATGGGAGGGAATAACAAAGACATATGATAGAGGTGGAGAAATAGGGGGAGTGACAAGGGAGAAATGGAGATAAACTAAAGAAGAGGGGAGAGGAGTGAGAGAGGTAGAGAAGGGTAAGAGAGGGAGAGGGAGACATAAAGATGGAGGTGGGAGAGAGAGAAGGAGAGATGGAGCGATAAGGAGAGAGGATTGGAGGGTAGAGAGAGGGAGGCAAAGAGAGAGAGAGAAGGGGGGAGGGAGAGGGAAGTAGGAGAGAAAGGGGGAGAGAGGAATGATGAGAGGAGGATGAGAGAAAGATGGATATAGAGATGGAGTTAGAGGGGGAGAGAAAGAGGGAAGAAGAAATACATAGAGAGTGAGAAGTGGAGAGAGAGGGAGTGACAAGGGAGAGATGGAGAGATAGTGTGTATGTTTAGTGGTGAGATAAATTGACATAGAATTAGGGATGGAGACAAGGGGGGAGAGAAGGAAAGAGAAGGAGAAAGGGAGGGATATAGTAACATAGTTGGAGAGAGAGATATAGTGATGGGGGAAGAGAGAGGATTGGAGGGCAGAGAGAGAGAAAGAGAGAGGGGAATTGAAAGAGAGGAGAGAAATTGAGAGAGAGGAAGGAAAAGAGAGGGGACTTGAAAGAGAGGAGGAGAGATGGAGGGAGATAGGAGGAGAGGGAAGGATACAAAGATGGAGTTGGAGGGGGAGATAGGGAGGGATAGGGAGATGGAGCTAGATGGGGAGAGAGGGAGGGAAGAAGAAAGACATAGAGTGATTAGTGGAGAGAGAGAGGGAGTGACAAGGGAGAGATGGAGAGAGAGTGTGTATGTTATGGGGTGAGATAAAGAGACAAACAAGGAGAGATGGAGAGAAGGGGGGAGAGAATGAAAGAGAGAGGCATATAGTAACAAAGTTGGAAGGTGCAGATAGAGAGAGATAGAGGTGGGAGATAAAGGAAGAGAGAGAGTGAAGAGAGGTAGGGAAAGAGAGATAGAGGGGGGAAGAGATGGAGGTAAAGAATAAAGACATAGAGAGTGAAAGGTGGAGAGAGAGAGGGAGTGATAATGAAGATGGAGGGAGAGGGAGAGAGGATAGTAGGAGGAAAGAGAGATAGAAGCGGGGGAGAGGGAGGGAAGGGGAAGAGAGAGAGAGGGGGGGAGAGGAGGAGGGAGTGATAGATAGATAGATTGAAGAAAGAGAGTGTATGTTTTGGGGTTGATATAGAGAGACAAAGGGAGATAGAGATATAGATGTTAGGTGAAGAGATAGATGGAGACAAGGAGGGAGGAACAAAGAGATTGATAGATATGGACTGAGAGAACATGTGTGTTTGGTAGGGTGAGATAAAGAGACAAAAACGAAGAGATGGAGGGAGATATACATATAGATGTTGGGGGGAGAGAGGGAAGAAGATTTCTTGCACTAGATGCATTGATTCTAGTGTAAATGGTGATTTATAATCCTATTTGATTGCTTGCACTAGATGCATTGATTTTAGTGTAGATGTTGATTCATAATGATATTTGATTACTTGCACTACATGCATTGATTTCAATGTAGATTATTTCTAATCCTATTTGATTGCTTGCACTAAATGCATTGATTTCAGTGCAGATGGTGATTTTTAATCCTATTAGATTGCTTGCACTAGATGCATTAATTTCAATTTAGATGTTGATTTATAATTATATTTGATTGCTTGCACTAGATGCATTGATTTCAATGTAGATGATTTCTAATCCTATTTGATTGTTTGCACTAAATGCATTGATTTCAGTGTAGATGATGATTTCTAATCATATTTGATTGCTTGCACTAGATGCATTGATTTCAGTAGATCTTGGTTTCTAATCCTATTTTCTTACTTGCACTAGATGCATTGATTTCAGTGTAGATGTTGATTTATAATCTTATTTGATTACTTGCATTAAATGCATTGATTTCAGTGTAGACGTTATTTTCTAATCTTATTTGATTTATTGCATTAGATGCATTGATTTCAATGTATATGTTAATGTCTTATTTGATGTACTTAGATGTATGATGATACATTAATTTTTAAGTCATTGGATTTATAATGTGCATTGATTTCAGTGTAAGCATACAAAACTATTTACAATGTACATTGATTTTTGTGTTATAGTAATTAAACCTATTAATATTGGAGAGCAAGAGAGAGAAGGTATGATGTTTACTATAACAGCTCGAGCTAAATATTAGAATGGTTTACGAGTCCAACTGTCCTTTTCATTTAATCGATATGAAAATATGACAAAACTAACAAGGGTGAAAATAATAATAGTTTGAGATTGATCACAATGAAGACTATTTGTAATTGACTACATTGTTATTATTCACATTTTTTATCATTCAATATTCTTACATTGTCATTTTGCATTCAAAATTTTTATTTCATCGTTTTTCATCATTAAATTTATTTTACAATATTTATCATCTCAATAAACTTAGGTAACTAAGTAAATTTAAAATTAAAATGAATCGATAAATCTCATACATATTTAGCATATTTAAAATGGTTATATTAATATTAGATGTATTTACATAGTATTGATAAAATTAATCATATGTTGCTCATATTAACGATTGATTTTTCTCGGCCGCACACGACTGAAACCAACCTAGATCCATCTTAACTCTAGATCTATCAAGTGCCGAGAGGGATCAAATCGCTCGAGGTGCAAACCTTTCCTCAAGTTGTGCACTCAAAAAATATTTTTCACCTCGAGAGATTTGATCCCTCTCGACGCTTGACAAATCCAGAGTTAAGATGGATCTAGGCTAGTTGTAAATTAAATTGGATAATAAAGTTAGATGTTCATTTAAAAACTTATAAAATCATTTTTATAATTTATTTTTTAATAATAATTATATAATTGTTGAATATTATATAGGTGGTTTTAAATGTATGATGATTTGAGTGGATACTTTATTTATTATTAGGGATAAATGAAGTTTAAAACTTTCAAAAGAGTGTTAATGAGAAGATTTTTAACATAAAAGTCAAAAAATAGTTTGAAATGTGAAAGGGATATTGTAAAAAATATTAATAATAATAATTGTCATGGTTTCCTCATATGTGATGCACGTAGTTAATCTCATGCAATTATGATTTTGAATCATTATGAGCATTTACCTTATCCCCACAACTTAAACAAAGGGTAATAGAATATATTATACTTCGCATGCAGCACGCTCCAATTTTCATGGGGAATGTATAGGACTCATTGCCTTGTAAGCTAGTTGTTTCCTCACAAATTGTTCCATGATTACATGTTTCCCTCACATGATTACATGATTATTTTTGTTCTCATCCACAATGGTGCACAACATGGATTTTGGCTCAACCTACATAAAGGATTGTGTTTCCTTGTCGCGCCACTCACAACTCTCACAATTAAGGGTAAGTGGTTTTTACAAGCCCTCTCTAGTCAATTTTTGTGCTTTGGTTTTCTTAATGATCCCATTATCTCTAGCCTAGGATATCAAACCAACCTCTTAGGTCTCTTCCCTTTGGTTCCCCAAGCAAATTATTTGTCTTGGTTGACAACTTATGTTTACTCTATATTTGGTTAGGTGGAATTATAGTTTGTTAGTCAACTTTTTGTGGTTACACCCGCTATAAGTGTAAGCCCAACTTTTGGGTGTCCTCCCTTCAACACTTCCAACGAATAGATTATTCTTGTTGGTTTCCTTTACTCACTTTGAACCATCCTCTACTGAAGGCTGCATTCTCTCTTGACTCTCCTCGACTTCTTTCTCCATGTTAGCATCACCTCCTTATTGTCGCCATGTGTAAACCACCTACCATTCTTGGCATTAGGACAAGTAGAATGCAAAGAACTCAACGACAATATATTCGCAACAAACTCAATGGATAGCATGAAATGGCATCAATATTGTAGAAAATGAAGCCAAGTTGGAAAGGTGAATCATTCAAGATGATGAAATTGAAGAAAATGTGGAGTAATGAATCCTTGATATTGGCACCAATAGGAGTCACTACAATAGGTATCTTCAAACATTTGATCTCCACTGGGAAGTAAAAACTATCACGAGAAAAGTATTGTTGGAGAGAAGTTAAGCTCAGAGGGAAATTTTGCTTTGCATCGATGCTCTTCAATTAAAAGTTGAAAATCTAGATAGCAAGATGTCCTTGTTGGTTAAGAAGATAGCCAACCTAGAATTCCTAAACTCTAAAGAAGAAGAAGAAGAAGAAAATCCAGAAGTTGACCAAGTGGACTCGAATTAGGTTAACATGTTTATATTTGAGTTTTTTGTTTTACTTTCATTGAGCAGTAAACCTAGCAATCAGACTCGGTGTAGATATAGGATAGGTAGTCAAAATCTTGATGGTATCAAACTTGTGGAATTGTTTTATTGTGTTAGTTTTTATAATCCAGATATTTGGAAGAAATCTATGTGGTTGTGTTGGTGGTATAGTTCTCCCAATGGCAAGCCAATAGACAATAACTTGTACTTTTTTGTTTAATCGAAATATAATGTGAATGCTTGGCTTACAAAAAGTAAATAAATAAATATTATGATTGACTATTTAGTTATTATGAGAATGAGAATAATATTTTTTTTAAAGAAACAATTATAATATTTGTATTACTGTAATATGGTATAAAGGCAAAAACCTTTTACATTAGTGACATTGTCTTCATCCTCTGCATTCAAAATGTTCCAAAAAAAACTGCTTCTATCAATTCTTTTATTACATGCCAATATTCTAAAAGTATTGTCCTTATATATCTTCCAAAACACACCTAATATAATTATGAACTTACAAAACATAAAACATCATGAGATTAAAATTATTCTGCAGGACACACCCCTTATGCTAGGGGTTATTCATTCGAAGGTTATTTGAACCAGACAAAGAGGATTCACCGCCTGAGGTTTCGGAGTTGACTCTTGCTTCACTCTAAGAGTGTCATCTTCTTCACTGCTCTCCTCGACTTCTTCAAATTCAAAAGGAACGTCCATGATGCTAATCTTGACGTTCAAGCAATCTGATGCCACCTGTAACCTCGTTAACTTAGCCTCCAATGAGTCTAGATTTTGATTTACCAGTTCATTGTGGATCCTCAATTCTATTAAAATCATATCCCCTTGCTTGGATATCATGTTTTTTATGAACTCCATTGACGTCGACAAGAAAGCTAGGTAATAGTTATCCTCCTCCTGCTCTACACTTTGACGATTCTCTATTATGACAGATGTAGCCCTACCTGATATTTCCTACATGCGGAATGGATACCAAACGGACAACTCATAACTTGCAAGATCACAATTTCTCTTTTTATAGCCAGAGCATTCTGCTTTTTTCAGACATGCATTCATTCCTACACCTTGATTGTCACATTGATAGCTTTGCAACCATTGGACATGAAAATCCAAAGCCATGATTTCCAACCTATATTCTAATTCTTGCTCCATTAATGAATGCTTGTTCAAGCATGCTTCCTAGGTATCCTCTATGGAAGTGTTGATTTTACACTTCAAATTAGTTTTAATATCGATGAGATGCAATCGCCATCTATCCCCTGACAAATCCGAGGGGAACTCCAAATAGTTACACGGATCCATGCCACTTTGTGAGGGAAGGGTTGTCATAACATCATATATGACAAATTATTTATAGAATTTGTTGAAATTTGTCTAATAACAGGATTGCAAATATCCCCTCCTTTGATTCGAATAACGAGGACAACTATGACGTACTTATTCAGGAATAATTTAATGCTTATCATGGAAAAGTGTTGAAAATGGGATTACCATCCATCGTTAACATCCTTGTTCCATAATGCACCCTTATTTTCCAATGTATATGCCGATGAATTGAGAGTTCTCTTTACGTGAAAGAATTCCACACTATCTAATTCTGCAATTTGAAGGCTTATCTGATGGAGAATGGGAGGTTGTATCTTCTCGTATTTCTCTTTTAGCCTCACCATTTGTTGGATAACTATCATAAAATCCCCATAGACTAAGAGATGTTGAATTCCCATTTCTATTACTAGATCAAGTCATAGTCAAAGTGCTAAATATTCAGCCTCATTGTTAGTTAGAGATCCTAGCCCCTAGGCATATTTTATATCATTTTCTTTGTCGAGGTAAAAGGTAACCCCTCTTGTTCCATCCCACCCAGGGTTACCCTTTGATGCACCATCAAAGAAAAGTGAATACTTCTCATTTTGCCTTGTCCATTCCTAAAACTCACATAGTTCCATTCTTATTAAGAAGGATTTAACTACAAAAGGATTAAATCTGAAGTTTCTAGCATGATTTCATGTTTGTCTCAATTGGATCCAATCTCGTTCGGTCGTCGATAATGCATTTAACTCCTCTGGATCAAAACCATGAGTGTAGACTGCCTTAAAGAGAAATTGACCTGCTTTGAACACCAATTTGATTGGATTCGGACAGGAGTCGCTGAATATTGGTTGGTTTCGAGTGAGCCAAATCTCCCAGCACAAATACTTCATAATTTCCATCCAACTTCTCATTACAATTGAGTCTTCTTTATGATGCCATGGGATTTTTTGACTCCATTGCTCAAACATTTCTGACAATTCATTGGAATGGATATGATATGCATTTCCTTTTCCAATGCTAGTTTCCAGACCTCCACTACAAAAGGACATTGTCCGAAGACGTGATTAATATATTTTTCAGCTTTCTCACATAAAACACATAGAGATAGCCCATGAATATTTCGTTTCCTAATATTTTCTACAATAAGAAATTTTCCATGAACTAATTCCCAACAAAAAATATTGACTTTGGGCAAACCATATTCGTTCCAGATTCTCCTCCAAAGTCAATCTAGAGGGTGAAGAGGGAATTTTTTAATCAACTATTCATAACCTTATCAAACTATGTATCTGTTCTTTTTACTGCCCATCCATGTTCGCCTATCCAACCTGGTGGTGATAATTGGGGCATTTCCTTTTAAACCATTGAGAAAAGAGACATAATGATACTAAAGATGTGAGGGGACATTGGGACAACTCCACCTGATCCACTAGCCATTTTGATCCCACAACAATATATTAACACTCTTTGAATATCCTTTTGCTTCCATCCAAGAGGTTAGCTCCTTAACACCTACATTTACATTTGAAATCTTTGTAGATGGAATTTGACATTTCCAAAGATGAATACATGATTTGTTTCTTGTTTGCCAACCCAACTTATCAATAACACTTGGAGCTACTGTCATGCATAATTACATATCTTAGATCCTTGCTCCAGTCGTACTTCCTTTTATGGTTTCAAGGGATGATTTTTATGGAAATATTTATGAATGAAGGCCATATTCCACCATTTCTTATAGTCGAAGAGAAGGCACCATACTATTTTGGCTCCCAAAGTTAGATTCATTAATTCAAGATCCTTAAGAGCTAATCCTCCATAAATTTTTGGCAGTTGGACAATATTCCAATTATCAAGATGGAATTTGTTTTCATTATCCTTGCCTCCTTGCTAAAAAAACCTCCTCAGCATGCCACTCCTTTGGCACCAACAACCCTGAGCCCATATACATTGGTAAAGAGGAGAGCATTGATTTAAGTATAACAACCTTACCTGCCACGTTAAACCATTGCACACCCCAAGATTTGATTATTTTTCTAAGTTTTTGCAAAACTTCCTCCCAATTGTCTGCATCAGATGCTCCTAGGGAGATTGGAATTCCAAGACATTTAAATGATTTCCACTCCAAAATAACAAGGAAATCAAGAATCCTCGATATCTCATTCAATATAGAGTCTGAACAGTTCCACCCATACACTTGGCACTTCTTTTTATTTACCTTTCCCCTAGAAAGTTCTAAGTATGTGTTCATGATGTTTTTGAAGCGAGCCATTATGGTTTTGGATGCCCCTCCAAGAAGGAGAGTATCATCGACAAATTGAGAATGTTTAATCCCCTTTAATTTCATGATTATCCCTACTAATTTGTCTTCTTGTCTAGCAATTTTTAGATTTATGCTCAAACTTTCAGCCATTATAATGTAAAGAAGAGGAGACAAAGGACACCCATGTCTCAAACCTCTTGATGCAACAAAGAAGGGAGTGGTTCAACCATTAACTATTGAAACTATCAAAGGGGATCTGACACAAGTTTGACCCATTTTATAAAATCACGACAGAAACCCAATTTCTCGAGCATTAATAAGAGAAAAGAGTGCCTTACCAATCAAAAGCATTTTCCATATCCAATTTGATCACTAATCTAGCCTCGCCTTCTTCCTTACTTGAGTGAATTGCTTCTTGATTCAATATTTGACATTGTTGCATAAAACCTCCCTGATTCTCTGAGATGAGATCCAAGAGAAACTTCCTCCATCTAGGGGTAATGATCTTTGTCAAATTTTTGTAGGACGAGTTGCACAAGGATATAGGTCAGAATGTAGAGAAATTCACTGAGTTCAATTCTTTGGGAATGAGAGCGAGGAAGGAGGAGCTGGTGTTGCCTCCTATATTCTCTTTTTTCCTAGATATGTTCAACACCTACATAAAATCCTTCTTAATCATCACCCAGAAAGTCCTGTAAAATCTAATGGAGAAACCATCTGAGGCCAGAGCCTTTTTGGATCTAAGTCCCATATTGAATCGAGGACTTTTACCTCCTCAATTTCCTTCACAAGGAATTGATTTATGAATTTTGAAACAACAGGAGGAATGCATTGAGGAAATTCTTGATCCCGAGACATGTTAACCTCACCATCCTCATTATATAACTCTAGGAAATGTTGAAAAGGTTTTTGTTTGATATCCTCAAAGGTTATTACCTTCGACCTTCCCTCCAGAATTATCTCTTTAACTTTATTTCTTATCTCCGGGATTTTTCCTGTTTGTAGAAGTAGGATTTGTTCCAATCTCTTGCTTGAAACCAAAGGCTTCGAGACCTTAAGCGCCATATTTATTCCTCTTGTCTACTTACTGCAAAAGTTTTCTCTGTAATTTCTCTTTCTTTTTCATAATGCCATGGTTTAAATGTGTTTTCCTCCATCATGCTTTAATGTAATTCTAATTGACTTAGAAACTCTTTTGGCATGGGATTTGATAAATCCCCTTTAGCCATTTCCTCAATGCTTTCTTGAAAAATTTAAGATTTTACTCCCACACATATGTAGGTGACCCTGTCACGTGAGTGCTCCACGGTTACCTGATCAACTCTATAACTTCTTTTTCCTTTGTCTAGGCATATTTGTATCTAAAGGGAATCGGGCCTTCTATCCATTAAAAGGGAGATCATCTTATGATCATATTCTCCTTGAGCCTTGATTGATGGGAAACATTATAAACCTTTTAGAAACTAGTTACTATGGACGAGGAACCTATACAAATGAGCTACAATATGGATTTCACCACTTTTGGGATTTGGCCAAGTGTATTTTCCAAATTTATGGGGAGTGACTACCTAGTCCCAATCACTTAATACATCTTCCATACGTTCTCAAAAGGGTCCCTTACTAGATCTCCTCCATGCTTCTCGTCATACCTTAAAATTGTATTAAAGTCACCCCCCATTATGCAATCAATATGCCATCCTTTATCTTTGATCATATTAAGGGAATCTCAAAATTCCATTTTGTCGCCACATTGTACACGAGTATATATGATAATAATAAGAACTCATTCACTTGAAACCTTTAGTTCTAGAAGAGTCATGATCCAATATTGAGTCTTCAAACTTTCAATTAGTTTGAATCGAGATTCAAAAGAAAACATTCCTAAACCGCTTGAAGCTCCTTGGGAGTCTTATGTTATTCCACAATTGTCCTTCCATAAAGACTTTGTTGCCTTACTGACCTCTTTTTATTCAATCTTAATATATAATAAAAAAATCATCCATGGGATTTCTTGCTTTACCAAATCCCTTGCCACCTGGAATTTAAGGGGGTTCCCATACCCCTTATGTTCCATTATAGGACTTTCATCATTTCCTTGGAGGATTGTAGTGAGAGTAGTAACCCCCCTCCCCACATTTACCCACTTTGGCAAGCTCTACAGGGTAAAAATGAGTTGATTGCTACTATGACATGACCTGACCTCCAAGTTCCAGTGATGGAAGTGGGGCCTAGAAACCGACAACTTTCTGGCATCCCTCAGGGACTACATATCACTTAAGAGCCTGAAAACCACTCCAGGTGATCAATCCCTAAGTTGGAACTCTTTTTCACTGAATTAACACCTTAATTGCACCTTTGACACACTGTACATGCAATTATGAGGCTATAACCACACCCATAGGCCTGTTTTCCAACAGTTATGACCCAAAATCCCATGTTCTGGGCATGCAGTTGTGAGATCTATGCCACTTTTTTAGGTTAGCCTCCAGACCACTTCCTAGAACTTCCCGTAACTTTCCAGGATCATGGAAATGATGATAATAATGTTGAACAATCAATATTTGAGAAAGATATTGACCAAAACATGCCTAGTACAGGATAGACACTTTTTCAAACAGATAATAAACATGGAAGCTACAAGTCATGAATGCATATATGATCATAAACTTATAAAATTCACTTGAAAATCACCAAGAAGGCTTAATTCCCTCCCAAGATAGCTGCAACAACACTTGTTAGCCCATGCATTTGTCAACAATCCAATAAACTATCAAATCATGAACAAGAGCCATAGCTAGAGCACATCATAGAATCATGCATATAACCAACATATAATCAGAATGAAATACATGACAAATCAATCATAAAATCCACATAATAACAAGTACATGTTCTCATTAATATCATTAAAATAATAGCTCATATTAGCTTATGCAAAAGTCAATCAAGTCAGGGACTTCCACATACCACCCGACCATATATTGGGCTGAACCAAATCTCTCTTTTCATCCAATCACACATGTTCCATATTCCAAGCATGGATGTGGATCTCATGGGATAAACCAAGACATAGTCAACCATTGACTCTAGAGGTTAAACCACCTCCACCCTCAAGCTACCGTGATCTCACCTAAACCGGTCTCTAGATCACAAAACCAAACCAATCTTGGATGCTTCAAAATTCCTTCACCATACCTTGAGGAATTTTCCTGTCTACACCAACCTGTTGAGGGCTTCCCAGAGGAAACCATCTCCACCCCTAACCCTTGGGATTTTCCTAATACCACCCCACTCGGTTCCAAAACTTTCTGGTAATCCAAATTTCAACCAAGAATGAATCCCATCACACAATGAATATCCTATAAATGGCAAGGCAAGGCCGAAACCACTGTCAAACCAAGAAAAACCCATGCCAATGACAACAAATGAACCAAATAAAAAAATGCATGTACCATGCATTCACATCCTAGCAAGGAAATTACACATGCAACCTGTTACCTGCAAGATCTTCATGTTGTAATTGTTGATCCAACCTTCTCCTTGTGCTCCCTTGCTTTCCTTTGCTTCCCTTTGCTTTTCCTTCTCCAAATCGACGTGAATGCTAGAGTGCTCCAAGAATTATCTAAGTGTGCAAGAATGTATGAGAGTGTAAGGAGAGAACCAACGATGAACTTACAAAAGTTGTGAATTTTTTCTTTGTTTCCTTTTTATCATTGATGTCTCCTTTTTCTTCATTTTCCTCTGATCTCCCTTTCATGCAAATTTATGTCTCTTCACCTTCATTTTCTCCTATTTTCCTTTATTTTCATAATTGAATGTAAATTAATGCCTCTTTTCCTTTTCCAATTTCCATAACCATTATTAAACCACAAGTGATGCACACTATAGTGTTTTCCTAACATTCAGCTTGGAGTGTGTGTCCCATGACCTAGGTCTTATTTTCTTTGCTTTTAATATCCTTATTACATGAAACTTTAAATCGAGGCTGTGACAAACCCCTCCCCCTTGGGGGAACACCGTCCTCAAGTTTTTATGACACCCATGACCCAAAAACCACTGAAAACAAAACATATTTCCTATGTAGCTTTGTAACATAACTCGATGCAGTATTTACAATGGCATCCTACTGAAAAACAAAACAAACATACTGCTTATTGGAGCTTTATAATACAACTCATTGCAATATTTACAACATATATATATATATATATATATATATATATATATATATATATATATATATTATCCAATCAATACCTTGTTCACTGGATCACTCCAGCTGATAAGAGTATTACAACTATGCCCGTTGTAACACCCTCTTCCCACACTTACCCAAGTTTACTGGATCACCAGGATAAATATGTGATGAGGAGTTACTATGATATTACTCAACCTCCTAGGTGCAATTAAGAAAGGGCAACTAGCAAACCAAAACCTTACTGACTTCCCTCAGGTGCTATAGGAACCCCAAGAGATAAACCACCCTTCCAGGTGCCAAAACCCTGAGTTAAACTTCTTTTTCAATGTCGTGGACTCCCAAACACTGGCACAAAATTGTAGCAATTCGATTCTAATTCTCCTATCACATGCATAAGCCTGCAAGGGAGCGAATGCAGTCATTTTCAGCCATTTCTATGCATGTGACCGCGACATTTGAGCCACTTTTCAGGGCTAATCTCCATACCATCACCTAGAACTTGATGAAACTTTCTAGAACAATGAATAACACAAATACAATTCTTTTAATACAAAACTTGATCCAAGACTTGGCCTAACCAAGCCTAACCGTGACAAAAATTTCATCAAACACATGGCGAACATGTAATCTATAGGTTATAAATGCATATATGAGCACAGGGCTCTCATACTTGTCTGAAAATCATCAAGATGGTTTGTTTCCCTCTCATAATAGTTGCAACAACATCTATTCGGTAATGCATTCAATAACCATTCATTTAACAAATCAAAACATGATGAGAGCCATAACTAAAATATGTCATGTAACCATGCTTATAACCAACATATAACTAGAATAATGACAATGATAAAACAAACATCAAAGCCACATAATAACAAGTAAATTTACTCATAAAATGCAATAGGAAAAGAGCTCTTATCAACATATCCAAAATCCAACCAAGTATGGGACTTCCACATATCACTCGACCATAAATTGGGCTGAACCAAATCTCTCTTTCATCCAATCACGCCCGTGTCATATTCCAAGCATGAATCTGGGATTTCATGGAATAAACTAAGCAAAAACAAACTAGGGCTTCTGGCCAAATTGCCTCAACCCTCAGCTAGTGATTCCACCTCACGGTTAAACATCACAAACCATCACCAGATTGGTCCCTACCAAAGCTATCTGGGGCTCCAAAGAATTTGTTCCAACCCGACATCAGGACTAGTAACTCAACCCACAACTTCCGGAGGGCTCCAAAGCGTTTGTCCAACCAAGGCTTCTAGGACTAGTAACTTAACCCAAGTGCTCTAGGTATTCCTGAGCATTTTTCCAACCAAGGCTCCAAGAATTAATAATTCAACCCATAGCCATAAGGAACATGAGCACCAAATCATAAAACAAAAGGGAAAACCCACAAAACCATGGAAAGGCTATGAAAAAACACTATAAATCTAGGCCCTCCTCCATGCCAATGACAGATCATAACCAAATAACCAAATGCATTCACCATGCATGCCAAAAATAACAAGTAAACCATACATGCAATTCAGTACCTGCAAAGTAATCCAACTGTAGTTGTTGATCCCGATACCCCCTTGCGCTTTCTTGCTTTCCTTTGCCTTCTTTCTCCAAATCCAACGTGCTCCAAGAATGATCCAATATTTATGTAAGTCTGCAAGAGTGTGAGAGATAGAGAATAGAAGAGAGTTCCAAGCAAAATCTAACAAAATATTGTGAAATGATCCTCATAAGTCTTTTTATCGTTGAGGCCTCTATTTTCTTCATTTTCCTTCAATTTTCCTCACATGCAATTTTGTGACCTTTCACCTTCCTTTTCTCCTATTTTCCATTATTTTCATAAATAAATTTCATTAATTATTTTCCATTATTTTCATAAATAGCCATTAATTAACCACCAGTGATCCCCATCACTTTGTTTTTTCCCAACATTCAGCTTGGAATCTGTGTCTCGTGACCTTGGGCTTATTTTTCCTTCATTAACTTTATTAGATGGATTTTTAATCAAGGATGTTATAGAACCCTCCCCCTTGGGGGAACACTGTCCTCGGTTTTCAATAACACTTATAAACCAACAAAACACATGTTTCTCATGGAGATTTATAACACAACTTGCTCCAACATTTATATCATATAATATTGTTGAAAACAAAACCAATATATCATAAACACCAAACCCCTTATTGGAGCTTTATAACATAGTTCGATCTGGTATTTCCATACATATATATAACCAAAACACAACACCAAAACATATACCAAAAGACATCCGTTCAACCAGTGTATAGAGAAGGATACATAGCCTGCATTTGATCAGTCGTATCCCATGTGGCTTCATTGGGCCCAAAGTGCTTCCATTGCACTTTAACTTTCTCGATTGTTTGATTCCGGAGCATGAGAATCTTTCACTGCAAAATGCACTGAGGTTCCGGCTATAATTATTCTTTTGGTTCCACCTGCAATATAAAACATTCAATCACATGGTCAACATCTTTCACATGCTTCTTAAGCAATGACACGTGAAAAACATCATGGACTTTCATTGTCGGAGGCAGTGCAAGTCGGTAGGCCACTGTTCCAATCCTCTCAAGAATCTTGAAAGGCCCACAATATCGAGGTGTCAGCTTCACACATGACCCAATCCTCAAGGAGCTCTTCTTGGGCATGATGCACAAGTACACCTGTTCTCCAACCTAAAACGCCTTAAATACCATGTGTTGATTTGCATAGCTCTTATGTCTATCATGTGCTACCTTTAAATTCTTCTTGATAACCTGCATTCATGTTCCATTTCTGCCAACATTTCTGGTCCAATCAACACCGCTTTCACTGGATCACTCAAACTGATAGGAGTATTACAAATCCACCCATAAAGTGCCTCAAACATACTCATCCTCAAATATTCCTGATACCCATTGTTTTAACCAAACTCAACCAGTGGAAGATAATCTTCCCACTTCTGTTGCTGGTGCATAACATACATTCTGATCCTGTCCTCTAAAATCATGTTAACCCTCTCTATATATCCATCTGTCTACGGATTATAAGCTATATTGAAGGCCAAATCTATACCCAAACCTGAAAATAACTCTTTCTAGAATCTGAAAGTGAATTTGGCATATATGTCTAACACAATCTTCTTCAGAATACCATGTAACGTCACTATATCTCTGATGAAGACCTGTGCTACCTCACTGGATGAATGAATAAACTTCATTAGAATGAAGTGAGCTACCTTAGTCAACCTTTAAACCACAGATAGAATCAAGTTTTCTAGTTTTCCTTGTCAAAACTGTAATGAAGTCCATAGAAATGATCCCCCATTTCCACTTTGGAATCAAAATCGGTTGTAGTAAACCACCTGTATTCTTACACTCTGCCTTTACCTGTTGATAATCCAAACATATAGCCACAAAAAAATGCCACCTTTTTCTTCAGATTTGGCCATTAGTAGAACTTCTTAACCACTGTCAACGTCTTCTGATATCCCAGGTGACCTAAATACGGGTTAACATGAAATTATCGTAAGATAAGTTTCATGAGCTCAATGTTGTTTGGCACATAGATCCTGTCCCTAAATCTCACCAAACCATCTGTCGTGAGATGATAGTCCACATCATATTCATTTGTACCCTGTTGCTATAACCTGTGCCTAAGGTGTTGGTACCTTTCATCCTATTATCCTACTTGCAATATCTTCTCCTATAAATTTATCCCATAATAACTCATAGCTGCAATGTAATTTACATGTACTCTTATGCTAAGAGAATCTAGAACCATGTTCTCTTTACCCTTAATGTACTTGATCTCAAAATCAACTTATTGATTGCAACTAACCAGCCAGCTTGCCTGACATTCAGATTTGGTGAGTTAAATATGTATCTCAATCCATTGTGATTACTCATCAGGATGAAACTCCTACTAAGAAGATAGTGTCTCCACATCTTCAATGCATGGATGATCGTTGTC
The DNA here is from genome assembly GCA_034641835.2 of Pinus albicaulis. Taxonomy (NCBI): domain Eukaryota; kingdom Viridiplantae; phylum Streptophyta; class Pinopsida; order Pinales; family Pinaceae; genus Pinus; species Pinus albicaulis. The sequence goes on along the minus strand of CM076572.1, from coordinate 269,913,926 downwards.
ATCTCAAAATCATGCGTCACATAATTCTGCTTGTGCTCATTCAGTTTCCTTGACTCATAGCATACTACCTGTCCTTCCTGCATCAAAACCCTACTAAGTCCTCTTTTGTAAGCATCTATGCATACCACAAACTCTTCATCTAGATTTGCAATATTTAAATTTGGAGCATTGGTAAGCAACTACTTCAACTGCTCAAAACCTCTTTCACATTCCTCTATCCATTCAAATTTCTTTTCTTTTCTCTGCAATGATGTAATAGGATAGTAAATTCATGATAAGTTCATGATGAACCTCCTATAGTAACCTGCTAACCCCATGAATGATATGACCTCATCCCCATTCCATGATAGCTATGATCTTTTTCGGATCTACTGCTATGCCTTCCTTGGAAACAACATGCCCCAAGTGATGTACCTCTGTCCGAAAGAAACTACATTTGCTAAGCTTGGCATACAACTTATGATCTCTTAGCAATTTCAACACTGCTGCTAAATGTTCGAGATGCTCTTCCCCATTCTTATAATATATCAATATATCATCAATGAATACAATAACAGAATTGTCCAGATATGGACGCAACACATTATTCATCAAACACATGAAAGTAGTTGGAGCATTATTCAAACCAAAAGGATCTACAAAAAACTCATAATGCCCATACCTGGTCCGAAAAATAGTCTTCTAGATGTCCTCTTCTTTGATGCATACCTGATGGTATCCTAATCTCAAATCGATCTTCGAGAGCACTCTTTCTCCCTTCAAGTTATCAAACAAGTCATCAATCCTTAGCAATGGATACTTGTTCATTCAACTGCCTATAATCAATACACAACCTGAGAGTACCATCCTTCTTCTTCACAAACAAGTGACTGGTGCACCCCAAGATGACACATTTGGTCTAATGTATCCATTGTCAAGCATTTCCTTCAACTGCAATTTCAATTCCAATTACTTTGGTAATCTCATCTTGTAAGGTGCCTTTGATGTTGGTGTTTCTCCTAGTATGAACTCAACATAAAAGTACACTTCCTTGTGAGGTACCAACTCTGAAATATTTGGTGCAAAGACATCCTAAAACTACTGCAAAATTGGGTACCTGTTGAAGACCTCAGCATCCTCAACATCCTTACCTTTGTCGTTGGAAATATGCACTACAAACAAGACACTCTCTTTCTTGTGATTGCGCTTTGCCTGTATAGATTTGACCATTCTAATCGATGTAGAATTATTCTTACCCTGCAAGATTCTTTGTTCTCCATTGTCATCCAAGCACTCAATTTCCTTTAAAAATCCAACTTAGTGTTGTGAAGATACAACCAATCCATACCCAACAACATATTGTATAATCTCAACGAAAGCACATTTAAATGCGCTAACATAGACATACCATTAAGCTCAAATGCACAATATCTTATCCAATGATGAACTCTTTTCTTTGTACATGTAGCCAACTGCACTAACCAAGATTCTACATGTACTTATATTCAAACAACACTTATCCATTAGGTCAGGATTAACATAACTATAATTAGATCGAGGGTCAATCAAAATAGAAACAACTTGATGACAAAGCTTTCCATCCATATTGTTAATAGATGTTTGATGATCAACTTTCCTGTTATCCAATGCTACATAGATTCATGGAATACTTTTTCCAATATCCCCAATCTGTGGTCTGCCATTGAGCACTGTAAATATGTGGTCTACCACCTTGATGTTATGGAAAATCTCTCCTGCGATGATCCTTGCCACAAGTCCAAGACTACAAAGGCTTCCTACCCTCACCCTTGTTCTACTCCTCAGAATTAAATCCATGTCCTCTGTTAGTTTCATTGAACCTCTTATGTGGTGTTGCATTCTCCTTGTCATTTGTATCATGTGGTTTTCCTCTCTTCTTAATCCACTTTCCCTTATTCTTATCATTACCTTTCCAATCCTGTTTAAATTCACACATGTGCTTTGATTGCTCATAATAATGCCTCAACTTTCTAATGGATTCCTCCAACGATATAAGCTCATCAAACTCGATTTTGTCCTTGAATGTTAACGATAACTCACTGATGAATCTTTTAATCTTCGCTTTATCCTCCTTCAGATATGGCACATAACTCAACAACTCTAAGAACTCGGTAGTATACTCTTCATCGGTCATAGATCCCATATTCAACTCATAGAAATCATTTTCCCTATTGATCCAGGTGGATCGAACAAGTCCAAATACAAGTGGCTTAAGTACAAAGGCTCAAAAATCAAAGTGTCTTGAATGTGGAAAACTTAACGCGAAGTTGTATATCTTGTCTTTCTGATTCCAACGACGTAGACGACACTCAATGTCGAGTCTGTATGAAGGAGTTAGGAGCAGTCAAAGTTCGAGGGTTGACTTGGTGATGTGGCAGACTAAGGAGGACACAAATTTGCTGAAACCTGGCCACCAGATTACGGCCAACCCCGACCAGATTCTGGGATAAATTGTGGGATGGATAATTTCACTCCTTCGGTCGTTTTCCATAATTTTCAAAAAGAACAGGGTGCTTTAAAAAATAAAAATATTAAAAATATAGTAGGGGCGGGCCATGACCCCCGCCCCTACTCCAACGAATAACAAAATATTATTAAAAAAGGGGTGGGCCAACAACCATGACCCCGCCACCCACCGTATGCAACATAACACAACATAATTGGGAGGGCGCGGGCATCAGCCTCGCCGCGCGCACAGGTCCCCACCCACCATATGACACTTTGCATATGTTAATACGAGCGGGCCACTCGATGCGGGTTAGGCCCCCTGACCAATATTAAACGGCGACCCATTTTAAAAAGAATTTTTGTTGGGTTTAAAACATATTTGCCTTAATACGGAGGGGGCAGGGTTTGACCACCCGACCCCCTCCCTCCAACGTCAAATCCTAACCAATTCGGTTAGCTGGCTCCTTGGGGAGTGTGCCAAGCTCTCCAATATAAAAACTATTCATTTCAGAAGTGCGCCCAGGAAGGTCAGGAGTGGGCACGAAAACCGAGACATCGGAACCATGAGCAGTGTGCAGGAGGGGGGCGGAACCATGATTCGAGCCATTTTCCAGAAGGGTCAGATTTTCACTTTGTTAGATTCATGTAAATTTTATATGGATTCTGCATTATTCGATGCCATGAATCCAACTAGGCTGTCCATTTCTTCATCAGAGGTCTGTAATTTTCTGGCACTTTCAACTATGAAGGTATAAGGGTGTAATTTATCATATTTATACTTGTACTTTCATTTTTTTCCACTTAATTAAAGAGGGCCTCCCCACTATTTGAGCAGGGTCCGGAGACATAGTCCCTCCTGGACGAACTCCGATATCAATTATGTGTCTTCTTGCATGATGTTAATTTTTCTCTCTTCTTATTTTTATGCCTTTAAAGTTTCTTATTTAAAGCTGCAATTTTCACATTTAATTCTTTAACACATCTCAAACAAAAGATTTTGGATAAAGTGGTATCAGAGCAGGTGTTTGTAGATGTGAATTACATGCTTGTATGCTAACTAGAAACAGGCTACGAAGAGGTTAAGGGACACTACAATATTTTGATCTTGAAGTGAGGCGTGCACATCAGAGAAGGAACATGGAGGACGATGTTAGACATGAGGAGGAGCTCAAATTCCGCAAGACCTTCTACACCATGGCAGATCAGGTTGAGAAATTGTTCTCTATAATTAAGAGACTAGAGAAAGCAGGGGAGAATGTTTCAGAAGGACAAGGTTCAGGGCATGGAGGTAATGGAGATAATGGAGGAGATGCACCTCCTTCTCCTTCAGCAAGTGAAATTTCTTCCTCCTCTTCTCACCATCATCATAGGAATTCAGGAAATGCAGCTAATAAAACTTTCTTTAAGTTAGATGTCAAATTTTATCTACCTGTGTATAATGGTGAAAGTAATGCAAAGAAACTTAACAACTAGATTAGGCAACTTGAAATCTATTGTAGGATTCAATGGATTGTGGAGGACGAGGCAAAGATCCAGTTGGCTTCTCTTCAACTGAATGGCACAACTCTTATCTGGTGGGAGAGAAAACTTCAAGGCAACAGTAATTTGGGTAACCTTCTTTCCTCATGGTCAAATTTTATTGCTGCACTTAAAAATCAATTCTATCCCTTGGGTTATAAGAAAAAATCCTTAATGGAGTGGCAGTACCTAAGGCACGGTAAAGGACAAAACGTGCAAAAAATCACTGAGGAATTTAGAAAACAAGCACTAAGTTTGGGCATTTCATTAGATTCACTTGAAGTTGTAACTAAGTACATTGGGTCACTACATAGTTACATAATACATTCATTACTGTTGTTTGAGCCACCTACCATCGATGAGGCCAGTGTAATGGCCATGCACATAGAAAGTAGGGGGGCGCATGAACAAAGTGACCACCCAAAAAGGACCGCCACAGCCAAAATAAGGGGAGAAAATCCCTCTTGCACACATTGTAAAAAAGAGGGACATGACGAAGAAAATTGCTGGAAGCTGCACCCTGAGTTGAGACCTGAGAGAAATGACAAAAAGGGAAAACAACAGATCGCCACCACCATACAACAAAACCAAGATTCTGAATCCGAAGAAGATGAAAAGGTCACAGTTTCAGGATTTTCACAAGGTAGATCAATTGACCTAGGGTCCGATTCCGGCGATGAAATGAAGCTTGCAACCTTTGGGATCACAACAAAAGGACCCATAGACTTGGGTTTTGATTCAAGCGATGAAACAAAAATATCAACATATATTTTACCAAATATGAAAAGGACACTTATTGCGGCGGAGTTCCAAGAACTTGAATAAATTAACCAAGGCATCCAAGTAGAAAATGCTGAGCTAAGAAGGCTCCTACAAGAAGCAAGGGAGGAAAAAAAAAGGTTACTATGCCAATTACAAGCTAAGGATGAGGCCTTGGAACAATTGCGACATAACCAACCCGAGGTAAAAATCAACCCTTCAATTTAATGTACTTTTCATGATGATGAATTCACTACTTTTGAAAAACATACTACAGGGATCGGATCCAAATTGCTGAAGAAGATGGGGCATCAGGGAAAATGCCTCGACATCCATGGCCAAGGCATCGTAAACCCCATCGAAGTCGAGGAATTTCCGCATCGTGTAGGACTCAGATACATAAGAAAGGAAATGGGAGAAAGCTCCAATACAACTAGTGACCAGCAAATGATGGACGACGAAATCCCTTCCTCATAGTCCAGCGATAGTGAGGGCTCCATGAACACTTGTTGGAGGAACACCACGGGAAAGCGCCCCAAGGCGACCCAGAAATTTTGGAGGAAAAAGAATCATTGTAGTCATTGCAATGAAGTAGGACACCAACAAGCCATGTGTCCAATGATCCATGCTTTGGAAGCATCGATAGAGGAGCCGAAAGGTGAGCATGTTCAACAAATGAATCTACCACATTCACGATGGTCTGATTTATTAAGTTGGTTGTTTTAGAGGTAGTAGTTTGTTATGGCCACCATTGTAAATCATACGTTGTAGGTAAATGTAAATGTGATGGGTGTTCCCATCACTTCGAAATGCAACGATGATGTCTTGGCCTTTCCGTATGAATAAGTTGAGCTATTGATTGTTTTTATGTAATCTTTGGCCGACAAGTGTGTGCTATAAACTCTTGGCAAGGAGGGGTTGTTGAGTCATGTGTGGTGTGCATGAATGCAAATGATGTACTAGTTTTGCGTGCAGAAGATTGAAAGTATGGTTTTGAGTGTGCTAATGCTTTTAGGGTCCAAAATCTCTTCAGCGGGAAGGAATGATCTAGGTGGATCGAACAGGTCCAAGTACAAGTGGCTTAAGTACAAAGGCTCAAAAATAAAAGTGTCTAGAATGTGGAAAACTTAACGTCAAGTTGTAGATCTCATCTTTTTTATTCCAATGGCGCAGACGACACTCAATTCTGAGTCTGTATGAAGGAGCTAGGAGCAGTCAAAGTTCGAGGGTTGACTTGGTGATGTGGCAGACTAAGGAGGACACAAATTTGTTGAAACCCGGCCACTGGATTCCGGCCAACCCCGGCCGGATTCTGGGCGAAATTTTGGGATGGATAATTTCACTCCTTCAGTCATTTTCCAGAATTTTCAAAAAGATTGGGTTGTTTTAAAAAATAAAATAAAAATATTAAAAGAATAGTAGGGGCGGGCCATGACCCCCACCCCTACTCCAATGAATAACAAAATATTATTAAAAAAATAGTAGGCGCGAGCCATGACCCCTGACCCTACTCCAACAAATAATAAAATATTATTTAAAAAAGGGGTGGGCCAATGGCCATGACCCCGCCGCCCACCGTATGCAACATAACACAACGGAATTGGGAGGGCTGCGGGCTGTCAACCCCGCCGCCCCCCCACCATATGACACTTGGCATATGTTAATACAGGTGGGCCGCCCGATGCGGGTCTAGCCCCTGACCAATATCAAACAACGACCCATTTAAAAATATTTTTCGTTGGGTTTAAAACAGATCCGCCTTAATGCAGAGGGGCGGGGTTTGACCACTCGACCTCCTCCTCCAACATCAGATCCTAACCAATTCGGCTAGTGGGCTCCTTGGGGAGTCCGCCCAACTCTCCAATATAAAAACTATTAATTTCAGAAGTGCGCCCAGGCAAGTCAGGAGTGGGCATGAAAATAGAGACAATAGAACCATGAGCAGTGTGCAGGAGGGGGGCGAAACCATGATCTGAGCCATTTTCCAGAGAGGTCAGATTTTCACTTTGTCAGATTCAGGCAATTTTTATATGGATTCTGCACTACTCGACGCATGAATCCAACGAGGCTGTCAATTTCTTGATCAGAGGTCTGCAATTTTCTGGCACTTTCAGCTACAAAGGTATAAGGGTGTAATTTCTCATTTTTATACTTATACTTTCATTTTTTGCCACTTAATCAAAGAGGGCCTCCCCACTATTTGAGCAGGGCCCATATACGTAGTCCCTCCTGGACGAACTCCGATATCAATTATGTGTCTCTTGCATGATGTTAATTGCTTCTCTCTTCTTATGTTTATGCCTTTAAAGTTTCTTATTTAAAGCTGCAATTTTGACATGTAATTCTTTAACACATCTCAAACAAAATATTTTGGATCACCTATCATCATAGTATCTATGAGATAGATACTTCTTCCTAAAAATTCCCTTGAACTCACTCCAAGTCAACTCCTCTTCCAGAATACCTCTGACGTTCTTAACATCTTCCCACCAAATGTCTAGTTTGCTTTTAAGACTGAAGGTAGCTATCATGGTCTTCATGTTTGTTGAGTACTCGTGTAATATGAAGAACTTGTTCATCCACAGTAACCAAGCTTTTGTATCATGTGACTTCTTCATTTCTCCATCGAAATTTGGTGGCTTTTCTTTCTTAAATTCTTCTTGAAATTACTGCTTTTCACTCCTCCTATACGGATGGTAATGGCGATGATGATGCTATCTCTCTAAACCAAAACTAGAATGAAATCTGATGTCATTATCCCTCCTATTAGGTGTATTCATGAACCTACCATCTCTCGCTATATCATCCTTGTCAAACTTGTATCCCGGTTGAGACCTGCTGCCATATGCGCCATTAGTTATTTCCTCCTGTCCATGACTGATCCTAAGTGGTCCCTATCTCTGAAAGTCTAACAAGCTCTAAAGGATAACTATATTAACCTCTATTTTTTTCTCCTATGCCCTAGAAAGTGTTTCATGTGACTGAATGATACTATCATTATCTTCTTTGAAACTTCTTATCTCTACCTTCAAACTTCTCAATGTATCTCCTATGTGAGGGGAGTTCTCATCACCATGCCGCTCATCTGATTTGTAGGGAGAATCACATGAACTGTAGTCTACCATCTTGCCTGACATCTTTGATCCTCTACTTCCTGCAAACATACCGTGTCAGATAATGAAACATAAAAAAAATCACACATATCTCAGTGAATTTTATGGGAGGCTATCTCGTCTGCACCAATCAATATGTGTGTGTGTGTGTGTGTGTGTGATCTCAACATCAACATCTTCATTTCTACATGACGACACAACTACAACAATGACCATCACCATGCATACATAACAAGCACATATACAACCTACATGTATGCATGCCAAACACATTCCACCCATCGAGTCCAAATGTTGAACCCGAGAGCTCTGATACCACTCTCTAACACCCTCCTCCTAGGCTTACCCAAGTTCATTGATCCACCAGTGTCACCAGTAGCTAGTCATAGCCTATAGTAGACATACCCAAGAGAAAAGGTCCCCATCGTTCCCACTTGAAGAGAGAGAAAAGTTGTCAACAGAAGGGGCACATCAAACTATAGGATAGGCAGCATAGCGGCGTAAGGGCACTTACCTGAGCAGAGTGAGCGAAGGTAAGGTCCTTTTAGGGGTATAAATATGGGGTCTTGGTCTTGAGCATCGTTTTACGTATGGGCTTCAACATTGAGAGAGCATCCGATGTACAGTTAGGCAGGTTGTAGTAAGCCTGGCTCTGTTTCTCACACTATGGTGGGTGGAGGAGGGTTACCCAAGGGTTAAGATTAGGGAGTGTGAGTAGCATAAATATGTGATGAAGAGTTACTATGGTATGACTGAACCTCCTAGGTGAAATAAAGGAAGTGGAATCAACACACCAAAACCTTACTGACTTCCCTTAGGTGCTACAGGACCCCCAAGAGCTAAACCATCTTTGTAGGTGCCCAAACCCCGAGTTAGTCTTCTTTTTTAGTCTCCTAAACTCCCAAACACTGGCAAAACATTTTAGGAATTTGAATGTAACCCTCCAATCCCTTGCTTAAGCTTGCAAGGGCACAACTACAGTCTTTTTCACCCAGTTCTATGCCTGTGACCACGATATTTGGGCCACATTTTCAGGGCTAATCTCTAGACCATCGCCAAGAACTTAATGAAACATTCCAGAACAATGAATGACACAAAGAAAAATTTTCCAACACAAATCTTGATCCAGGACTTGGCCTAACCAAGACTAACCATGACAAAAATTTCGTCAAACACATGGTGAAAATGTAAGCTACAAGTTATAAATGTATATATGAACACATGGGTCTCATACTTATCTGAAAATCATCAAGAAGGTTTTTTTCCCTCTCATAATAGCTGCAACAACATTTATTAGATGATTCATTGAAGAACCATTCATTTACCAATTAAAACATTATTAGAGCCATAACTAAAATCTGTCATGTAACCATGCTTATAACCAGAATAATAACAATGATAAAACAACCATCAAAGCCACATAATAATAAGTACATTTACTCATAAAATACAAGAGGAAAAGAAATCTTCTTAACATATGCAAAATCCAACCTAGTCAAAGACTTCCATGTACCACTCGACCATAGATTGGACTGAATCAAATCTCTCTTTTATCCAATCACCCTTGCGACATATTCCAAGCATGAATGTAGGATCTCATGGAATAAAAAAAGAAAAACCAAACCAGGGCTTCAAACGGCCAAATCGCCTCAACCTTCAGCTAGTGATTCCACCTCACGGCCAGACATCACAAACCATCACCACATTGGTCTCTACCAAATCTATCCAATGCTCTAAAGCATTTATTCCAACCCAAATCCAATACTAGTAACTCAACCCACAACTGCCAGAGGGCTCCAGAGCGTTTGTCCAACCAAGGCTCCAAGACTATTAACTCAACCCACCAAGGGCTCCAAAACATTTGTCCAACCAAGGCTTCCAGGACTAGTAACTCAACCCAAGTTGTTCAATCCAAGGCTTTCATGGAATAAACAAAGCAAAACAAATCCATAGATTCTAGAGGCCAAACTGCCTCAACCCTCAGCGAGTGATTCCACCTCACAGTCGGACATCACTAGCCATCACAAATCGGTCTCTACCAAATTTTTCCAGGGCTCCAAAGCATTTGTTCCAACCCGACTCCAAGAATAGTAACTCAACCCACAATTGCCAGAGGGGTCTAGAGCGTTTATCTAACCAAGGATTCCAAGACTAGTAACTCAACACAAGTTGTTTCAGGGCTTCCAAATAATTTTTCCAACCAAGGCTCCAGGAACTAATAACTCAACCCACAACCATAAGGAACATGAGCACCAAATTAGAAAACAAAAGGGAAAACCCATAACACCATGGCTATCCAGGAATGAAAAGGCTAGGCAAAACCATTGTCAGTCCAAGAACTCCTCCATGCTAATGAAAAATCATAACCAAATAAACACATGCATACACCATGCATGCCAAAACTAGCAAGTAAACCATACATGCAACTAGGTACCTGCAAAGTAATACAGTTGTAGTTGTTGATCCTGTTATCCCCTTGCGCTTTCCTTCTTTCCTTTGCCTTCTTTCTCTAAATCCAATGTGCTCCAAGATTTCTTTAAGTGTGCAAGAGCGTGAGAGAGATAGAATAGAAGAGAGCTCCAAGGTAAAACTGACAAAATATTGTGAACCGATCCTCATAATCCTTTTGATATTTGAGGCCTCTATTTTCTTCATTTTCCTTCAATTTTCGTCACATGCATTTTTGTGAACTTTCACCTTCCCTTTCTCATATTTTCCATATTTTTCATAAATAAATGTCATTTAATGCCTCTTTGCCTTGGCCAATTTATATTGCCATTAATTAACCACCAATGATCCCATCACTATGTTTTTTCCCAACATTTAACTTGGAATACGTGTCCCTTGACCTCGGTATTATTTTTCCTTTATTGACTTTATTGCATGGATTTTTAACCAGGGCTATTACAGAACCCTCCCACTCGGGGGGACACCATCCTCGGTGCTCAATCACACTTATAAACCAACACAACGCATGCTGCCCATGGAGCTTTATAACACAGCTTGATGCAACATTTACATCATATCATACTATTGAAAACAAAACCAACATATCATGAACACCATACCGCTTATTGGAGCTTTATAACACAACTTGATGTGGTGTTTACATACATATACATATACATAACCAAAACACAACACCAAAACATATATTAAAAGACGTATGCTCAACCAACGAATAGAGAAGGATACATAGCCCGCATATGATCAGACATCTCCCATGCAGCTTCATTGGGCCCAAATTGCTTCCATTACACTTTAACTTGCTCAATTGCTTGATTATAGAGCATGAGCATTTTTCACAACAAAATGCATTGAGGTTCCGGCTGGAATTCTCCTTTTGGTTCCACCTGCAATACATGCCAGTCAATCACATGATCAACATATTTCACATACTTAAGCAATGACACATGGAAAACATCATGGACTTTCACTGTTGGAGGTAGTGCAAGTCGGTAGGCCACTGATCCAATCCTCTCAAGAATATCGAAAGGCCTGTAATACCGAGGTGCTAGCTTCACACATGACCCAATCCTTAAGGAGTTCTTCTTGGGCTTGATGTGCAAGTACACTTGTTCCCCAACCTGAAACTCCTTAAATACCCTATGTTGATCTACATAACTCTTATGCTTGTCCTGTGCTACCTTTAAATTCTTCTTGATAACCTACGTTTCCTGTTCCATTTCTGCCAACATGTCTGGTCCAATCAACACCATGTTCACTGGATCACTCCAATTGATAAGAGTATTATAACTCCACCAAAGTGCCTCAAACAGACTCATCCTCAAAGATTCTTGATACCCATTATTGTAAGCAAACTCAACTAGTGGAAGATACTCTTCCCACTTTCGTTGTTGATGCATATCATACATTATCAACATGTCCTCTAGAATCCTGTTGAACCTCTCTATTTGTCCATCTGCCTGCAGACGATAAGTTGTACTAAAGGCCAAATCTGTACCCAAACCTGCAAATAACTCTTCCCAGAACCTCAAAGTGAACTTGGAATCTCTATTTGACACAATATTCTTTGAAATACCATGCAACCTCACTATATATCTCACGAAGACACGTGCTACCTCACTAGCCGATTGAGTAGACTTCACTAGATTAAAGTGAGCTACCTTAGTCAACCTGTCAACCGTAACCATATTAGAATAATGTTGTCTAGATGTCCTTGGCAAACCTATAATGAAGTCCATAGAAATGACCTCCCATTTCCACTATGGAATTGGAATCAGTTGTAGTAAACCATGTGGATACTTACACTCTGCCTTTACCTATTGATAGTCAAAACATCTAACCGCAAAATCTACCACCTCTTTCTTCATATTCAACCAGTAGTAGAACTTCTTAACCATTATCAATGTCTTCTGATATCCCAGGTGACCTCAATACAAATCAACATGAAATTCCCGCAAGATAAGTTTCTTGAGCTCACTATTGCATGACACATAGATCCTATCCCTAAATCTCACCAAACCATCTATCGAGAGATGATAGTCCACATCATATTCACCTGTACCCTGTTGCTATAACATGTGCCTAATATGTTGGTACTTGTCATCATGTTATCCTGACTACAAGATTTGATTATGTAAATATGTCCCGTAATAACTCATAGTTGCAATGTGATTTACATGTACACTTTTACTGAGAGCATTTGCAACCCTGTTCTCTTTACCCTTAATGTACATGATCTCGAAATCAACTCATTGATCATAGCCAACCACCCAGCTTGCCTATCATTCAAATTTAGTTAGTAAAATAAGTATCTCAATCCACTGTGATCCTAATCAAGATGAACCTCCTCCCAAGAATATAGTGTCTTCACATATTCAATGCATGAATGATCATTTCCAACTCAAGATCATGCGTCACATAATTCTTCTCATGTTCATTCAATTTCCTTGACTCATAACATACTACCTGTCCTTCCTGCATTAGAACCCCTCCAAGTCCTCTTTTGCAAGCATTTGTACATACCACAATCTCTTCATCTGAATCTACAATCTTTAAAACTGGAGCGTTGGTAAGCAACTTCTTCAACTGCTTAAAACTCGTTGCACATTCCTCTGTCCATTCAAATTTCTTTCATTTTCTCTGAAAAAATGTAATATGATAAGAAATATGTGATAAGTTCCTAATGAACCTCGTATAATAGCATGTTAACCCCATGAATGATATGACCTCATCCACATTCATAGGAGCTGCCCATTCCATGATAGATTTGATCTTTTCCGAATCTAATGTTATGCCTTCCTTGGAAACAACATGCCCCAAGTAATGTAACTTTTTATGAAATAAACTGTATTTTCTAAGATTGGCATACAATTGATGCTCTCTTAGAAATTTCAACATTGTTGCTAAATGTTCGAAATGCTCTTCTTCATTCTTAGAATATATCAATATATCATCAATGAATACAATAAAAGACTTGTCCAGATAAGGACACAAAACACTATTCATCAAACACATGAAAGTAGTTGGAGCAGTAATCAAACAAAAAGGAACTACAACAAACTCATAATGCCCATACCTGGTGCGAAAAGCAGTCTTTTAGATGTCCTCTTCTTTGATGCATACATTATGGTATCCTGATCTCAAATCGATTTTCGAGAACACCGTTGCTCCCTTCAACTAATCAAACAAGTCATCAATCCTCGAAAACAAATACTTATTCTTAATCATCACATTGTTCAACAACCTGTAATCAATATTAGGAATTTTGCTTCTGCGATCCATGAAATGTTTATAAGAAATTTTCGGAGAAAATCACATAAAAGAAATTTTTGTCGACGCGTTTCGAACTAGCCAGTGTGGTTCATCATCAGGACAAGATGAGATATCTGATCAAGAAACCTAATTAAATAGACCAGGAAAGCTCCAACTAGCCGTTGTAACATAACGACTAGTTTGACTAAAATAATAAATTAAATTAAAATTCCATCAATATTAAATTAAATTCCATCAAATTAAATTAAATTTTATTATATTTAATTTAAATAAAATTTATTATTAAGGTTTTAGTTTAATATTAATGTTTTCTAATTAAATATAATGTTAAAATAATTTCATATATTAAAAAAAAAAAATAGAAATAAAGAAAAAATAAATTTAAATTTTAAAAATAATAAAATTAAATAAATTAAATAAAAATAAATAAATGAATAGATACAATAATACTAATGATATAAATAAATAAATAACGAAATAAAAATAGTAAAAATGAATATAAAAATAAATAAATAAATTTTTATATAATTTACTTCATAGCTTAAAAAAAAAAAAAACGTTCTAAAAAACATAAAAATAAACCAAAAAGTCTCTTTGTATGTACCTTTTGGTTTATTTTTATGTTTTTTTAGAATGTTTTTCTTTTAGTAGAAATTCTTTCTGTAATAATCACATGCAAAGGAAAGTGGATTTTTATTAATTTTTATTAATTTATTAATTTATTAATTTTTTTTTTAATGTTATGATTTTATTTAGCTATGAAGTAAATTACATAAAAATTTATTTATTTATTTTTATATTCATTTTTACTATTTTTATTTCGTTATTTATTTATTTATATCATTAGTATTATTGTATCTATTCATTTATTTATTTTTATTTAATTCATTTTATTTTATTGTTTTTAAAATTTAAATTTATTTTTTCTTTATTTTTATTTTTGATTTGTATTTATTTATTTTTATTTTTTCTTTTATATATGAAATTATTTTAACATTATATTTAATTAGAAAACATTAATATTAAACTAAAACCTCAATATTAAATTTTATTTAAATTAAATATAATAAAATTTAATTTAATTTGATGGAATTTAATTTAATATTGATGGAATTTTAATTTAATTTATTATTTTAGTCAAACTAGCCGTTATGTTATAATGGCTAGTTGGAGCTTTCCCGGTCTATTTAATTAGGTTTCTTGATCAGATATCTCATCTTGTCCTGATGATGAACCACACTGGTTGGTTCAAAATGCGTTGACAAAAATTTCTTTTATGTGATTTTCTCTGAAAATTTCTTATAAACCTGTAATCAATACATAACTTGAGAGTACCATCCTTTTTCTTCAAAAAAATTATTGGTCCACCCCAAGATGACACACTTGGTCTAATGTATCCCTTGTCAAGCATTTCCTTCAATTGCAATTTCAATTCCACTAATTCTAGTGTGCTCATCCTGTAAGGTGTCTTTGATGTTGGTGTTTCTACTGAACCAACTAAATAGAAAAATCCACTTCCCTATGAGGCGAAAACTCTGAAATATATGTTGGAAACACATCCTGAAACTACCACAAAACTGGGTATCCATTGAAGGCCTCAACATCCTCAACATCCTCACCTTTGCTGCTGGAAATATGCACCACAAACAAGACACACCCTTTTCTACGACTACACATTTCCTGCATAGTTGTGACCATTCTAACTGATGTAGCCTTCTTCTTACCCTACAATATTCTATATTCTCCATTTTCATCCAAGCACCCAATTTCCTTTTCATAACAATCCACCTTAGTCATGTGAAGATACAACCAATCCATACCCAACAACATATTGTATAATCCCAACGAACACACATTTAAATGCGCTGACGTAGATATATTGTTAAGCTCAAATCCACAAGATCTTACCCAATGATGAACTCTTTTCTTTGTACCTGTCAACTGCACTAACCAAGTTTCTGCATGCACTTCTTTATTCAAACCACACTTATACACCAGGTCAAGATTAACATAACTATAATTAGATATAGGCTCAATCAAAATAGAAAAAAATTAATCACAAAGCTTACCATCCATCTGGATAATAGATTCCTGATGATAAGCTTGCATGTTATCCAATGTTGTGTAAAACTGTGGAATACTCTTTCCAACATCCCCAACTATCTATGCTTACTGAGCACTGTAAATCTAAGGTTTTCCACCTTGATGTTGTGGATAATCTCTCCTGCGATGATCCTTGCCACAAGTCCAACATTGTAAAGGCTTCCTGCCCTCACCCTTATTCTGCTCAATAGACTGAAATCCCTATACTATGTCAGCTACATTGAGCCTCTTGTGCAGTGCTACATTCTCCTTATCATTTGTATCATGTGTTTTTCCTCTCTTCTTAATCCACTTTCCCTTATTCTTATCATTACCTTTCCAATGTTGTTTAGATTCACACCTACCCTTTGACTAGTCATAATAATGCTTCAAATTTCTAATGGCTTCTTGCAATGATCTAGGCTCATCAAACTCGATTTTATCCTTGAATGGTACAGACAACCTACTAATGAATCTATGAATATTATCTTTCTCCTCCTTCAGATAAGGTACATAACTCAACAAATCTAAGAACCTGCTAGTATACTCATCATCAGCTATAGATCTCAAGTTCAACTCATAGAGCTCCTTTTCCCTATCATCATAGTATCTCTAAGATAGATACTTCTTCCTGAAAAGTCTCTCGAACTCAATCAAAGTCAACGCCTCTTATTTAATACTTGTGACATTATTTACATCTTCCCACCAAATGTTTACTTTACCTTTAAGACTGAAGGTAGCTATCCCGACCTTCATGTTTGCTGAGTACTTGTGAAATCTGAAGAAATTTTCATCCCCATTAACCAAGCTTATGCCTCCTGTGACTTCTTCATTTCTCCATCGAAGGTAGGTGGATTTTATTTCTTAAAGTCTTATGGAAAATAATTATTTTACACTCCTCCTATGCGGATGGTAATGGTGATGATGATTTTGTCTCTCTGAACCAGAACTAGAATGAATTTTGTGGTCATTATCCCTCTTGTTAGGTGTATCCATGAACCTATCATCTATGATTGTATCATCCCTGTAAAACCTGTATCCTGATTGAGACCTACTACCACATGCGCCATTATTTATTTCCTCTTGGTCATGAATGATCCTAAGTGGTCCCTGTCTCTGCAAGCTTTACAATCTCTGAAGGATAACTTCATTAACCTCTGCTTGTTTCTCCTATGCCCTAACAAGACTTTCCTGTAACTGAATGATCCTATCATTATCGGCTTTGCAACTTCTTATCTCTACCTTCAAACTTCTCAATGTATCTGCTATGTGAGGGGAGTTCTCATCACCATGCAGCTCATTTGATTTATAGGGAGAATCATGTGAACTGTAGTCTACCATCTTGCTTGGCATCTTTGATCCTCTACTTCCTGCAAACATACCATGTCAAATAACCAAATATAAACAAAATCACACACACCTAAGTGAAGTTGAATTTCAGGGAGGCTATCTCAAATGCACCAATCAATCCAAATTATGTTAAAGGATTTGTCTTTGTGCCATTTATTGTTTTGGAAAGTTTCATCGAGCTCTGGGAAGCGATATGGAGTCTATCCCTGAAAAGGTGGTACAAATTCCGTGGTTGTAGTCACATAACTGGGAAAATGAGATTAAAGTCGCTACCTTGCAGGATTATGCCTGTGATTGGAGGCCTATAGTAAAATTTATGTAGTGTCATTTCTGCAGACGAGAGTCCAGGTTAGTTGAAAATAAATCTGACTTAGGTTTGAGCACCTGGAGGGGTAGTTTAGTTCTTGGGGGGCGTGTAGCTCCTGAGGAAGGTCAGCAAAGTTTTAGTTTGTCAATTTCACTTCCTTAACTTTAATTAGGAGTTTGAGTCATGTTAAAGTAGCCCTTCCACTCATGCTTACCCTGGTAGGCCAATGGAAGTGGGTAGACATTGGAAGGGTGGTTTCATGGTGGTATCAGAGCATGGTTCAATACTTGGACCGAATGGGCGGAATGTGCTTATCAAGCATTCACGGTATTGGTCATTGTTGCAGTTGTGCCATCATCTATATGTTGATGATGTTAGTACGTTTGGTATGTTTATTTTGTTACATATAAGAACATGACACATTGTTCATCAAACACATAAAGGTTGTTGAAGCATTAGTATGACCAAAAGGAACCACCAAAAACTCATAATGGCCATACCTAGTACCGAATGCAATCTTATAGATATCTTCTTCTTTGATAAGCACCTAATGATACCCCGATCTCAAATCAATATTTGAGAATATTTTTGCTTCCTTCAGCTGAACAAACAAGTCATCAATATGAGGAAAAGGATACCTGTTCTTGATCGTCACCTTGTTCAACTGCCTGTAGTCAATGCACAACCTGAGAGTTCCATCCTTTTTATTTACAAACAACACTGGTGCACCCCAAGGTGATACAATTGGCCTTATGTATCCCTTTTCAATAATTTCCTTAAGCTACAACTTAAATTCCACTAACTCTAGAGTGCTCATCTTGTAAGGTGCATTTGATGTTGGTGCTGCTCCTGGTACCAACTCAATAGAGAAATTCACTTCCCTATGAGGTGGTAACTCTAAAATATTTGTCGGAAACACATTATGAAACTTCTACAAAATAGGGCACCTCTCTAGGACTTCCTCATCCTCCACATCCTTGCCTTTTTCGCTGAAAATATGCACTACAAACATTGTACAACCCTTCCTACTATTGCACTTAACTTGCATACCTGTAACCATTCTCACTGATGTAGGATTCTTCTTTCCTTGGAAGATTCTCCTTTCTATAGAAATTTCTGAGTCTTAACCCTTATGCATAAATTATTTCTGTTAATCCAGTTAAGCTTCTCCTACTTATACAAGTTATCAACTAAATAAATTTGAGTTAACATCAAAGAAAAACACATAACATATCTTTACCAATTCAGATCTAGAATAAGCACATGCACACATAGACAAAGCGACACAGTTATTTCTGGATAAATTGTCCCTAGAAAAACCCAATGTGGGAAAACTGGTCTCTGGCTGCTAGAGGACTCTATTATTAAGAATATTTCTGAATACACAACTCTGGGTTCCAGATCTGGAAAACCTTACAGAGAAAACTCTAGATCTGCAACACTTGGCTAATCTAAGACCAACAATATTGACTGATCCACACCCTCAAACATGATTTACAGAATTCAGCCATATCTAGGCCTAGAAATCCCAGAACTGCCCCTAAAAGACACTGCGTCAGCTTCTGAAGGCCTCCACATGCTCAACGCTGTCACTGGAAGGGACTGCATTACCCCAGACTAGGTGACGTAGTCACTACGCTGCTCCTAAGGGTCTCTGCGTAACTCCTGAAGGGTTTCCTGAAAATCACGATGTCCTTGCTGCTGCTACTGCTGCTGCTGTTGCTGTTGCCGTCTGTTGCTACTGCTACTGCTGTCTGTTGCTATTGCCGTCTGCTGTTGCTTCTGGTGCCGTTTGTTGCTGCTACCGTTTGCTGCTGCTGCTGTTGCCTTCCTCTGCATTGTCTTTCCTGATATCTTCTCTACTTCTTGTGTATTCTAGACTCCAGAATCATATCATCCCCCTGGTCTAAATTTCCCTCTCTGCAACTGAAACACTTGAGAATTCTTAGCAACCCTACCCTAGAATCTCAGCTTAGCTTCAGTGATCTGCCTCTGTGTCTCTTACAAATGACCCCAAGCCTTTCCTTTATACTTTTCTTGTTGACAAATAAACGACCAAGATTAAATCTTTAATCAATGGCTAAGATAAAAGAAAGCTTGATCTGTGTGACTTAATACAATTTCATCACATGTTTAATTAAATTCACTTTAATTATTTTATTTTCCTAAGTTTTAACTTAGGAAATACACTAAAATAATTAATTAATTTAATATCTCCTAAACTTGATGAAATTTCCCAAATCCATTTCTGGGTCTTATAGATCAGGTGAACTCTAGTCCTTCCTCAAAATTTTGGACCTAGAGCACAACTGATGCTACCACAAATACACAAAATATCAACACTCCCTCTTAGCATCAAGGGTGTGCTCTAGCAATACATCACACTTATGCATTACATGATTTTGGGCACTGGTTTTGTGCTGCTAAAGCTTGGCTTCCTGCCACTCAAATTTGCACTATTGCTGCCATTCTGTACTGCTGCCCATGACTCTGCCACTGCCACTGCAACCACTGTACTACAACTCCCTCTCAATATGCTGCATCTGTGCTGCTCATAGAACTGCTACTGTTGATCTACTGCACTGCAACTTCAGTTGTTGAGAGAAATAACTGAATCTCCTGCCCAATCTTTGACAAACAAGTCGGATGGGCTGCATCCTCATCACTGAAGCTCAATAGGCTACAGATCTGTGCTAGCATCTAAAGAATGATGCACAAATACAAATCTGCTTGTGTAATCAGACTCCCTCTACACTACTGAAGTCACATAAGCTCCTTGTGCTAAAATCTATAACGCTGCTGTCGCGATGCACTGTCCCTCTAAAGCTCTTTGTGTTGTTGCAGCTCTGCACTGCGTAAGTAATACTGCACTGCGCTGCTAAAGTCACATCAACCTCTATGTTGCTACTGCTTCTATGCTACTACTATTATGCTCTGCGCTGCTCCTCCTAGCCTCCAGATCTGCCTCTGCTTATGCCTCATCTGTGATATATGCACCCACTGCTCCACTTGTCCTGCTGTTGTCTCAAGGTTGCCGTAGCTCGCTTGTTGATCCAAGAGATGAGCTGTTCAAGGATCCCACCTTACTTCCACGTAGCTCCTCTACATGTCCATGTCACCCCACCTCCATGGTTCATGATTGCTCATGGCCACATCATCTCCGGACCCATCATCTGCCACTACTGCTTTGGAAGAGGATGCTTCCTTGTCCTTCTTCTTTTCTGGACAATGGCTGGAAAAATGTCCCATTTCGCCAAACTAGAAGCACTTGATCTTAGAAAGATCCTTCTTCTTCTTCGACTGCTTCTTTGATGCCAAGGCTGCATCTTCCTCCTCTTCCTTCTTAACCTTGCTCAACGCAGGGTTGTGCTACTTCTTGGTGAACCTTCATATTTCTTCTTTCCGCAAGATCGACCATAAGCTGTCCCAATCTGGGAGGTCCGCTCTGCCCAAGATACTTTGGACAAAGGTTTCCCACTCATCCGTGACTGCATTGAGGGCAATCCTTACTATCATTGCATCATCTACGGTTGCACCTATTGCAATCAACTGATCCCTGATTAACTTCAATCTGAAGAGGAAATGCTCGATGTCTTCTCCCTTGGTCATCATGAATGACCTCATTTGGGCCTCCAACAACATATTTCTTTAGACTGATTTTCCCTCATATAGGGAAGTCAAGGCCTTCCACATCTCATTAGCTATCCTCTTCTCAGTTATGTGTGGCACAATATGATCCTTGATATTGTCCATTATCAGCCGCTTGGGATGCCCAACAACTTCTCTATGCTTCCGTAGGAGATCCGCATCTGTCGGTGTGGCCAGAGTCTGCTCTGCATGGTCTCTTAGACCGTAAGCCTTAAGGACAATTAGGATCCTTGCTTTCCACACCAAAAAGTTTGAGAGGCCCTCTAGCCTATCCTAATCACGTAGTCCATGAGGAGCCATCTGCTCAGAATTTGTCGGAGCTCCTCTTCTCTATGCTAGAGATATGGATCTAGGGTTCTTTTTGAACTGGGCACCCTCTGCTCCCTCTGACACTTGATTTCCCTCCTTGTAAATCTACCAAATCAACTATGATTCAGCTTCTTCTTTGATCCTCTGACCAAACTGCAAGTTTCCTTTGGCAAGAAACTCTCTGAGAAGCTGATCTCTTCCCAAAATTTGTAACCCGTGCTAAGGTTAAAAATATGAAAACTTCAGAAGTTTAACCCCACCAGCTCTTCTGAATTTCTGCAACTTTTCTGCAGAATTTTTCTGGATCTGACAGATTCAGATCTGAATCACACCAGCTGGCTTCAGACCTAACCAACGTTGTTTCTGAGCTTCCTTTGTGTAGTAATTGCATGGGCTTGCTAGGACACATCGCTGGACAATGTCACCCTTCCCTTTGCGTGAATCTCCTCTTGAAAACTACGCTGTCCCTACAGATCTGCTTTTCAGCTGCTTTCTGTAGCTAGATCCTTCAAATGCTTCAGCTGGTGACCCTTCTCGATCTGCAATTTCTCTGATACCATGTATAAATTTCTAAGTCTTAATTCTTATGCAAAAATTACTTCTGTTAATTCGGTTAAGCTTCTCCTACTTATACAAGTTATCAATTGAATAAAGTCAAGTTAACATCAAAGCAAAACACATAACAGATCTCTACCAATTCAGATCTAGAATAAGCACATGCACACATAGACAAAGTGACACAGTTATTTCTGGACAAACTGTCCCCGGAAAAACCCAATGTGGGAAAATCGGTCTCTGGCTGCTGGAGGGCTCTATTATTAAGAATATTTCTGAATACACAACTCTGGGTTTCAAATCTGGAAAATCCTATAGATAAATTCTAGATCTGCAGCACCTGGTTGATCTAAGACCAACAATACTTGTTGAAAATGCAGCAAGATGATGGAGCTTAGTGAAATGAAGTCGCCTTCACTAAGTGGGCCCGCAGGCAAATTCTGGCGCAAAGTCTATTTTTAGACTATGTCTATTTTTAGACATATGGAGCATGGTCCGGGGATTGCAATATGTTATTCTTGGAGTATTGGTCATGTTGGTAAAAATAGATGGACCTCTATTTTTTGGACCTATAGGTCGAAGTCTATTTTTAGACTGCCTATCCTAAAAATAGGGAAGTCAAATATTATTTACCCTTAATAATATTTGGACTCTAAACTTCAGTTTACTCTCTTGGAGCACTTCAGTTCGAGCCTTGGAAGTGGCTCATGCATCTGACAGAGGAATTGCGCTATTCCTAAGGGTTTGGTGAGCTCATGCATGGTTGACTTCAGTTAGGACTTCAGTGGCAGAATTTTGGTGGAGTTAATGAGACAGCTAGTGGAGTTGTGTTCGGTTTAATTTAGTTGAACTGGTTGAGATTAGTTTAACTAGCTAATCAACTAGTAATGAGTGGAGTGAATTAAATATTATTTAATTCATTAATTTTTAACTCATTATTCAACTCAAGAACATATCAGTTCACTACAGTGCATGGACAGTTCAGTGGAGACCAGTGAAAGAGGTAGATGAAAGGGTGGAGTTAGCTATCAGTGGCGACATCAGTTGTGCATGAGATTTGCACCACACTTGGAGGAATTGCCCATGATGATTGCGCTGTCAAGCCAAGGATATTTGAACCTTGGATCTCTATATAGACAGGCCATGATTGCACAATAGAGGCAAGGCAATTGGCGGTGAGTTTTGAACCAGTAACCTGTTCAAAACTGAGCTAGTTTGTGTGTAACTTCATGAGATAGTACTGAGTACTTGTGAGGAGTATTGTACTGAGTTTGTTACATGATTTCTCCATTATAATATACACAATAGCTGCGGGGTTTTCAGCTATAAGCTTTCCCCATACATACTATGTTAATGTGTATGATGAATTGATGTGTTATCGCTTGTTTTATTTCCGCATGTGTGATGATATGAGTGGAAGAGATTATGTGTTGCATATGAATTCGAATTGATATGTGATTAGGATAGTCTCGGTGGATAATTAATCATTATTCAGCAAATTTCTACATGGTATCGGAGCTATTGAAGCAGAGATTGATCATCACGGTGATTACAAACTTATTTCGGTAGACAGAGTCTGCATGCGGGCCAGGTAGCCTCCGGATTCATCTTTCTTCGGAAAGTGAAAGGTCTGGTAAATGCCCCTTGCAGTCAATCTCCGTGCTAGAAATAATTTGTTCTCACAGATCTAGAGCGGCTGAGCTTTGAGGTGGAATTCGAAATTTTGCAGCAGTTTTGTTTTCTTGGTGCCAGTGTTGAAAATGTCTTTCAACGGTTTGCAACTCGAATATGCTCTTGAAGGCAGTTCGAATTATGTTGCATGGAAGGATCGCATGGAAGCAGTATTAGAAGATAATGGTCTGAAGGAGTTCGTAGATACGGATGTCCAAAAGCCCACTGATCCTGCTGAAGTCGAAGCATGGCAAAAGAAGATGGCGAAATGTCGAAGGATCCTGTTGGAGGGCGTCAAGGATCATATTTTATCCAGCCTGCATGGAAAGGCTACTCCATATTTAATGTGGAAAGCTTTGACGGATCTATTCCAGAGTAAGAGCGACCAAAGGAAGCTGGCGCTCAAAGATAAGCTCGGGAACATCAAGATGGAGAAAGGCGACAGTATCGCCAAATACCTCACGAAGTTCACTCAATGCAGAGATGAGCTGGGAAGTGTGGGGGTGACTGTCGAAGACGAGGACATGGTCGACCTGGCTCTCCTTGGTTTTCCGAAGGCTTGGCACTCATATCAAGATAGTGTCAATGGTCGGGAGAAGCTGCCGGGATGGGAGCGCCTTTGGGCGGATCTCATGCAGGAGGAGATAAGGAGGACTACTCGAGATGGATCTTCATCAAAGGGAGCTGATGAAGAAAACTACACTTTGGTGGCCAAAGCAAAGAAAGAGAAGGGTAAGAAAACCTCTCATTCTGGTGCAAAGGGCAAGAAGCAGGATATGGCGAAAGTGAAGTGTTTTCACTGCCATGATCACGGACATTATGCTACCAATTGTCAAAAGAAGAAGAAGAACAAGCAAGCGGGAAGATCTGCAGATGGAGAAGCTTTGGCTTCACAGTTCGAGCTTGACTTTTCACTGATCGCATGCTTGGTTTCAAGTGTGATGGAATCGGTGTGGTTCTTGGACAGCGGTGCGTCATTTCATATGACGGGAGATCGGGATTTGTTCTCAGATCTAGAGGACAAAGATTTGGGTGTGCACATCAAGATGGGCGATGATGGTAGATCACGATTATCTTCATATCGGTACCATGTCTTCAGAGGGGTACAAAAATAGCCTTTGTATTGAAGGATGTGTTCTGTGTACCTAGATTGAAGAAGAACTTGATCTCACATTAAGTGATGTTGGAGGATAAGGGATATGATGTGGTCTTGACTGAAAGGAAAATAACTGCTGCGGTAAGACTATTTGGAGAGACAGGAAGATAGAGTTTGAACCGAGAACCTTTATCGGTTACGTAGGCAGGCTGGCAATGGCATGCAAGGCGAAGTGGCGACGAGGATAGTGAGGGTATTTGCTGTACAGGATTGGGCCATCTTCACCATGGGGCTTTGAAGATTCTGCAGCAGATTTCTACTGGACTTCCTAAGGGCACCCTTGCGCAGTCAGATCAGTGCAAGGGGTGTACTTTAGGGAAGTATGTGAAAGCCACCTTTCACGAGAAGGATAGTCGCGCCACGACGATCCTTGAGAGAGTTCACACAGACGTGTGTGGTCCTTTCTCAGTTGCTTCGACAACAAAGCATGGGTATTATGTGATCTTTGTTGATGATTTCTCTCGAAAGTGCTGGATCTTCTTCATGCAGAAGAAGAGCGATACATTCGCGAAGTTCTGTGAGTTTAAAGCACTGGTCGAGAAGGAGTCGGGGAAGAAGGTGATTGCTCTAAGGGGTGATAACGGTGGTGAATTCATCTCGGCTGAATTCAAGGAGTTCTGCAGCGCAGAAGGGATTCGGAGAGAGCTCATCGCACCCCATAACCCACAGCAGAACGGGGTGGCTGAGCGGAAGAACAGAACGATCGTGGGTGCTGCACGGGTGATGTTGCATGATCGGGGCCTACCCCTTCACTTGTGGGCTAAGGCATGAAATACAGCAGTGTATGTACAGAATCGTTGTCCTCACAAGGTTCTTGGCATGAGTACACTGGAGGAGGCTTATTCTGGCAAGAGGCCTAATATTTCCCATTTGCGGATCTTTGGTTCTCCTGTCTACATGCATGTGACAAAGGATGCAAGAAGGAAGCTGGATCCAACCGCTGAGGTTGGAATATTTGTGGGGTACACTGATACACCTCACAACTATCGGGTGTATTTGTCAGACAGTCGCAAGACTGTTGTGCGACGGGATATAAAATTTCGGGAGGAGAAAGCCATGCAGTGTTCGCTTGAGAGGGAGCTACACTTGCATGCAGATGAGGAGCTGTTAGTTCCTAAGGAGGAGCTTCCGGATGTGGATCAGCCACAAGAGGAAGTTCAGAAGGTGGAAGAAACCACCCATGCAGCGCCAACCATCAGAGGGCGCATGCGCACTACATAAGCTGAGCGACTGGCTCGAGATGCAGAGAAGGTTGTAGGACCACCTACAGCACAGCGCAGACAGAGGCAGTCACCGGATCGGTACACTGGATACATGGCTCTTGTGAGTCAATGTGTTGTGACGGAGCCATCCTCTTTTGAGGAAGGTGTGGAGGAACCCGCATGGGTTGATGCCATGATCGAAGAATATGATTCGATCGTCAGGAACAGTGCATGGGAGATTGTCCCAAGACCGGTTGGGAAATCAGTGGTGGGTTAGCGATGGATCTACAAGGTGAAGCAGGCAGCTAACAGGAGTGTGGAGAAGTACAAGGCGAGATTTGTCGCCCATGGCTTTTCACAGATCGAGGGGATTGACTATGAGGAGACCTTTGTACCTATCGCAAGGTACTCTTCCATACGGACGATCCTTGCTCTCTCACCGCAGATGGGGTGGAAAATTCATCAGATGGATGTGAAGACTGTGTTCCTCAATGGAGTCATTGAGGAGGAGGTGTACATAGAGCAGCCTGAAGGTTTCGAGATCTTCAGCAGTGAGTCGCATGTGTGCCGACTCAAGAGAGCATTGTACGGGCTGAAGCAAGCACCTCGTGCTTGGTACACTCGGATAGACAGCTACTTCACCGGACTTGGATTCTCCAAGAGTGAGGCGGATCCAAACCTGTACCAGATTGTGGTGGAGGGGAAGCTGTTGATCATCGTACTGTATGTAGATGATCTGATTTTGACTGGCGACGAGCAGTTGATACTTTCATGCAAGGAGGATCTTGCACGAGAGTTTGAGATGAAGGACCTGGGCATCCTTCATTATTTCTTGGGATTGGAGATTTGGCAGCGCAGCGGAGGACTGTTTGTTTCTCAGGGCAAGTATGCTTGGGAGATTCTGGAGAGGTTCAACATGCAAGGCTGCAAGCCTGTTGACACTCCTCTTCCTGGTGGTTGGAGGAAGGAGGATACTACTTCAGCGGAGGTAGTGGATGCCACTGTCTATCGACAGTTGGTGGGGTCGCTTATGTATCTGGTCAATACACGACCCGATATATGCTATGCAGTTAACCAGCTTTCGCAAGCTATTGTTAAGCCTACCAAGCTCTTTTGGAAGGCAGGCAAGCATGTATTGCGCTATATTAGAGCACATCGGGATATGGTCTATGGTACAGACAGGAGGATGGAGCGAAGCTTTATGGCTTCACTGATGCAGATTAAGAGCGAGAAGTCATGAAATGGAAAAAGCATCCCGGAGAGTTTTAGAAGCATTGGGCCTACAGGTTTCTGCAGTACGGCCGAAGCAGAGATCCGTGGCACTTAGTTCAGCAGAGGCCGAGTACATGGCAGCTAGCTTGGCTGCATGCGAGGCTATTTGGATGAGGAAGATCCTCGTTGGATTATTCGGGTTGCATTTGGAGCCTACAGTGATTTACTGTGATAACCAGAGTTGCATTAAACTCTCGGCTAATCCAGTATTTCATGATAGATCCAAACACATCGACATCAGGTACCATCATATCAGAGATTGTGTTCGGCGGAGAATCATGATGCTTTCATATGTTCCCACGGAGGATCAGGATGCCGACATCCTGACGAAGGCGCTCACCAGGAGCAAGTTCGAATTCCACAGAGGCAGGATAGGGGTTGCAGATAATCCATATCTTGCTGAGAGGGAGTGTTGAAAATGCGGCAAGATGATGGAGCTTAGTGAAATGAAGTCGCCTTCACTAAGTGGGCCCGCAGGCAAATTCTGGCGCAAAATCTATTTTTAGACTATGTCTATTTTTAGACATATGGAGCATGGTCCAGGGATTGCGGTATGTTATTCTTGGAGTATTGGTCATGTTGGTAAAAATAGATGGGACTCTATTTTTTGGACCTATAGGTCGAAGTCTATTTTTAGACTGCCTCTCCTTAAAATAGGGAAGTCAAATATTATTTACCCTTAATAATATTTGGACTATAAACTTGAGTTTACTCTCTTGGAAACACTTGATTTAAGGCCCAGCAGAGTAGCTCATGCATCGCTAGAGGTGTATTCTAGGGGTTTGGTGACTCCATGCATGGTTGACTTGATTAGGACTTGGTGGCTTGGTTGGTAGATTAATGACACGAATCAGTGGGAGTTGTGTTCGGTTTAACTTAGTTGAACTAGTTGAGGATTAGTTTAACTAGCTAATCAACTAGTAATGAGTGGAGTGAATTAAATATTATTTAATTCATTAATTTGTAACTCATTATTCAACTCAAGAACGCATCAGTTCACTACAGTGCATGATCAGTTCAGTGGAGACCAATGAAAGAGGTAGATGAAAGGGTGGAGTTAGCTATCAGTGGCGACATCAGTTGTGCATGAGATTTGCACCACACTTGGAGGAATTGCCCATGATGATTGCGCTGTCAAGCCAAGGAGATTCGAACCTTGGATATCTATTTAGACAGGCCATGATTGGGCAATAGAGGCAAGGCAATTAGTGGTGAGTTTTGAACCAGTGACTTGTTCAAAACCAAGCTAGTTGTGTGTAACTTTATGAGAAAGTACTGAGTATTTGTGAGGAGTATTGTACTGATTTTGTTACATGTTTTCTCCATTATAATATACACAATAACTGCGGGGTTTTCAACTATAAGCTTTCCCCATACATACTGTGTTAATGTGTATGATGATTTGATGTGCTATCGCTTGTTTTATTTCCGCATGTGTGATGATCTAAGTGGAAGAGATTATGTGTTGTATATGAATTCAAATTGATATGTGATCAGGATAGTCTCGGTGGATAATTAATCATTATTCAGAAAATTTCTACAATACTGACTGATCCACACCCTCAAATAGGATTTATAGAACTCAGCTAGATCTAGGCCTAGAAATCCCAGATCTGCCCCTGAAAGACACTACGTCAGCCTCTAAAGTCCTCCAAATGCTCAACGCTGTCACTGGAAGGGACTGCATTACCCTAGACTGGGTGACGCAGTCACTACACTGTCCTTTCTGTCATCTGCTGCTGCTGCTACTGCCATCTGCTACTGTTGCTCTCTGCTGCTGCTTCTGCTGCCGTTTGCTGTTGTCTTCCTCTGCACTATCTTTCGTGATCTCTTCTCTGCTTCTTGTGTATTTTAGACCCCAAGATCATATCATCCCCTTGGTCTAAATTCCCTCTCTGCAACTGAAACACTTAAGAATTCTTAGCAACCCCGCCCTAGAATCTTAGCTTAGCTTCAGTGCTCTGCCTCTGTGTGTCTTAGAAATGACCCCAAGCCTTTCCTTTATACTTTTCTCGTTGTAAAATCAACGGCCAAGATTAAATCTTTAATCAATGGCTAAGATTAAAAGAAAGCTTGATCCGTGTGACTTAAGACAATTTCATCACATGTTTAATTAAATTCACTTTTATTATTTTATTTTCCTAAGTTTTAACTTAGGAAATACATTAAAATAATTAATTAATTTAATATCTCCTAAACCAGATGAAATTTCCCAAATCCATTTCTGGGTCTTGTAGATTAGGTGAACTCTAGTCCTTCCTCAAAATTTGGGACCTAGAACACAACTGATGCTACCCCAAATACACAAAATCTCAACACTTTCTCCATCATCGTTCAAGCACTCAATGGCCTTCTCATAACAATCTACCTTAGTCCTGTGATTAAACAACCAATCCATACCCAAAAGCATGCTATATGAACCTAAAGGAAACACATTTAGATGTGCTAACATAGACATAACATTCAACTCAAATGCACAAGCTGTCACCCAATGACGAACTCTTCTCTCGGTCCTTGTAGCTAACTACACCAACCAAGAGTTTGCATGCACTTCTTTACTTAGGCCACACTTATACATTATGTCAAGACTAACATAACTATAATTACATCTAGGATCACTCAAAATGGAAACAAATTGATCACATATCTTATCTTCCATCTCAATAATGGAAGTTTGATGATTTTCCTGCTTGTTCTCAAGTGTTGCATAGATACGAGGAATGCTCTAACCAACATCCCCAACTTTCTATGCCTCCTGAGCAGTGTAGATCTGAGGTATGCTACCTTGGTACAATGGGTAATCCTTCTTTTGATGATCCTTTCCACAAATCCAACAATGCAACGGTCCCCTATCGTTACCTTTATTTTGCTACTCTCAAGGATGAGACCCATGTCATTTCTTAGTTGTGTTAAATTTTTTGTAAGAAGCCACATTCTATTTCTCACCTACATACTGAGATCCTCCTCGCTTATGATGCCACTTTCCTTTAGTTTTCTCATTCCATTTCTAATCACGTTTGTTATTAGTTTTACGCTTTGACTGCTCATAACAATGATTCAATTTTTTGATGACTTCCTCCAATGACAGAGGCTCATCAAACTCAATCTGGTCTCTAAATGTTATTGGCAACCCACCAATGAACCTTTGAATATTCCCTTTATAATCCTTAAGGTAAGGAACATACCTCAACAACTCCATGAATTTTCTTGTGTACTCATCATATGTCATAGAACCCATCTTCAGGTCATAGAACTCCTTAGCCTTGTCATCATAGTATCTTTCAGATAGGTACTTCTTCTTGAAGAGTCTCTCAAACTCTTCCCAAATCACCTCCTCTTCTCTAATGCTTCTAACATTCTTCACATCCTCCCACCATATATCCACTTACCCTTTGAGATTTAAAGCGGTTATCTTGGCTTTCATGTTCTCTGAATAGCCACACAATCTAAAGAGATTTTTCATGCCAAGAAACTATGTTTTTGCATCCTCTGATTTGTTCATCTCTCTATCAAAAGTAGGAGGCTTGAATTTCTTAAACTCATGTGGCAAGTTCTCACTCCTCCTATGGCGTTGGCAGTGATAACGATGATGTCTACTGGAAGAAGAACTAGAATAAAACCCATACATATCAGTCCTCCTATCAGATGTATCCAAGAATGTAACAAACCTAGGTTAAAAGTTCATGTAATAAAGTTAATAAAGGAAAAATAAGACCAATGTCATGGGACACGTATTCCAAGATGAAAGTTGGGAAAAACATCCTAGTGGGTGTTCATTTTGGTTTATTATGGCTAAGGAAATTGGCAAAGGGTTTGAAAAGAGGAATTAATTGACATTTTATTTATGAAAATGAAGGAAAATAGGAGAAAAGGAAGCTAAAAGGTCAGAGGTTGCATGTGACGAGGAAATTGAAGGAAAAATAATGGAAATTGAATAATATAGAGGTCTCAATGATAAAAATGCTTATGAGGATCAATCCACAACCTTTTGTTAGTTTTAGCTTGGATATCTCTTTCTATTCTCCCTCTCATACTCTTCCACACTTAGAGCATTCTTGGAGCACTCTAGCATTGGAAAAGGAAGGACAAGAAACCAAAGGAAATCAAGGATCAAGCAAGGAAGAGTTGGATCAAGTTTCATGTATGATTTCCTTCCTAGTTTTGGCATGCATAGTAAATGCATGTGTGTATTTGGTTTTCTTGTTGTCATTGGCATGGGTTTTTCCAGGTGTGATAGTGGTTTTAAGCCTTGCCTTGCCATTTTCGGATAACCATTATGTGATGGGGTTCTTTTACTTGGTTGAGCTTTGGATTGTGGAAAGGTTTTGGAACTAGGTGAGGTGGTCTTAGGAAAATTCCCAAGGGCATAGGAATCCCTTTACCAGTAATGGCGGGATTGCGATAAATACTGAGGGTGGTGACGGGAAAATTTCTCAACGTATTTGTGAAGGAATCTGGAGGCATCCAAGATTTTTAGGGCCTAGTGATCCCTTGATCGTTTTTGGCAGGATTGCAGCAAATCCTAGTAGTATATGCTTCTTTGTTTTGGCCAAGGAATCCCTTGACCAGTAATGGTAGGATTGCGGTAAATCTTGGTTGTGTAGGTTCTTGTTTCAGGCCTGGGAGTCCCTTGAATAGTTTTGGTGGGATTGTGGTAAAGCTCGAGGAAGCCTAGCTGTTTTGTCTTGAGTCCCACATTCATGCTTTGAAAATAGCACAGGGGTGATTGGTTGAAAGAAAGATTTGGTTCAACTCAATCTATGGTCGGGTGGTATGTAGAAGTCTCTGACTTGGTTGGCTTTTGCATATGTTAATAAGAACTCTTTTCCTCTTGTATTTCACTAGTAATTATACTTGTTATTGTGTGGCTTTAATGGTTGTTATATCATTGTTATTATTATGGTTATATGATGGTTATAAGCATGATTTTATGATAGATTCTAGTTATGTATCTTATCATGTTTTGATTTGTAAATGAATGGTTATTGAATGCACAACCTAATATATGTTATTGCAACTATTATTAGAGGCCATTAGACCTTCTTGATTATTTTTAGATAAGTATCAAACCCCTATGTTCAGATATGCATTCGTGACCTGTAGATTACATGCTCACAATGTGTTTGGTGAAATGTATGTCATGGTCGGGCTTGGTTAGGTCAAGTCCTGATCAAGTTTTGTGTTAAAGGATTTGTCTTGATGCCATTTATTGTTCTGGAAAGTTTCATCGAGTTCTGGGCAGTTATCTGGAGTCTAGCCTTGAAAAGGTGGCATAGATTCTGTGGTTGGAGGCACACAACTGGGAAAATGAGACTAAATTTGCTACCTTGCAGGCTTATGCATGCGATTGGAGGCCTACATTCAATTTATGCAGTGTTATTCCTGCGGCTGGGAGTCTAGGTCAGTGAAGAAGTAATCTGACTTAGGGTTTGGGAACCTGGAGGGGTAGTTTAGCTCTTGGGGGTCTTGTAGCTCTTGAGGAAGGTCAATAAATTTTTAGTTTGTCGATTCCACTTCCTTAACTGTACTTAGTAGTTAGAGTCATGATGAAGTATCCATTCCTCTCATGTTTACCTTGGTAGGTTGGTGAAAGTTGGTAGATATGGGAGGGGTGGTTACAGGGTGATATCAAAGCATTGTTCAATAGTTGGATTGAATGGGCGGAATGTGCTTGTCTTGCATGAATGGTATTGGTAATTATTGCAGTTGTGTCACCATGTATGGGTTGACGATGTTAGTATGCTTGGAATGTTGATTTCGTTACATATATACATATGTTATGCTAATCTGAACTGATTGGTGCAAATGAGATAGCCTCATATGAACTTCACTAAGGTACTCGTGATTTTGTTTATATTTGGTTATCTGACATGGTAAGCTCGCAAGAAGTAGAAGATCAAAGATAATAAGAAAAATAGTGGATTGCAGTTCATGAGACTCCCCTTACAAATAAAATGAGCAACCAAGAGATGAGTACTCACATCACATAGCAAAAAATTTGAGGAGTTTAAAGGCAGTGATAAGAAGTTTCAAGCGAAAAAATGACAAAATCATCTAGTCATCAGAAATACTTGCCAAGGAACAGGAAAAAAAAGCAGAGGTCAATGTAGTAATCCTTCAGAATTTGTCAGAATTATAGAGACATGGACAACCATGAATCAGTTATGGATAAGAGGACAATATTAATGGAGCATATGGTAGCAGGTCTCATGGTGGGCACAGGTCAGACAGGGATGACACAGTCAGAGATGACAGGTTCTTGGATACACCGAATAGGAGAGGTGATGGTCATGGGTTCTATTCTAGTTCTGGTTTAGGCAGATATCATGGTCATCATCGCCATCATCCTCACAGGAGGAATGAAGGGGATATTTATCAGATGAGTTTAAGAAATCCAAGCCAACTACATTTTATGGAGACTTGAAGAAACTGGAAGATGCAAAGGCATGGTGTCTTAGGATGAAGGAGTTATTTGATCTGCATGATTACACAGAACACACAGGACAAGATAGATATTTTCAGTCTCAAAGGGAAAGCGTACATGTAGTGGGAAGATGTGAAGCGTGTCACAGATATCAGGACAGAGGATTTAAGTTGGCATGAATTCAAGAGAATCTCTAGGAAGAAATATTTTTCATAGAGGTACTATGACAGTAAGGCTAAGGATTTCAATGAGATGAAGATGGGATCGATGACAAATTATTCATGGAGTTCTGAGGTATGTGTCGTATCTTAAGGATGAGAAAGCGAAAGTTCATAGATTTGTTAGTGGATTACCATTAGCATTTAAATATCGGATTGAGTATGATGAACCTCAGTAGCTTGAAGAAGTCATTAGAAAATTGAAGCATTGTTATAAGAAATAAAAGCGTAAGACTGAATATAAGCAGGATTGGAAATGGAATGGAAAAGCTAAAGGTAAATGGCCACCAAAGAAAACAAGACCTCAGGATGCAGGTGAGAAAGAGAATGTTGGTCCTTACAATAAGTTCAATGTAGTTGAGAATATATATGGGCCGCAGCCTGGAGAGCAACATAATAGAGGTGATGGTAGGAGATAGTTGCAGTTCTGGATATGTGGCAAAGAGCATCTCAAGAAGGATTTTCCATCATATCAGGGTGGTAGGCCTAAAATCTACAATGCTCAAGAGGGAAAAGTATTGGGGATGTTGGGTAGAGCATTCCTCAGATCTATGGCAGGCATATCACCAAGAATATATTATCGATGTGGATGGTGAGATTTGTGATCAAGTTGTTTCTATTTTGGTTGAACTTGAATATAATTATAGTTATGTTAACCCTGGCCTGGTGGATAAGTTTGGTTTGAGAAAATAAGTGCATGCAAAGTCTTGGTTAGTGCAGTTGGCTACAACTACTAAGAAAACAATTCATCATTGGGTAAGAGCTTGTGCATTTGAGCTGAATGGTATGCTTACATTAGCACATTTGAATCTGCTTCCATCATGATCATACAATATGATTATGGGCATGGATTGGTTGTATCTTCACAAGACTAAGGTGGATCGTTATGAGAAGGATATTGATTGCTTGGATGAAAATGGAGAACAAAGAACCTTACAGGGTAAGATGAAGACAACATAAGTTAGAATGGTTACAACTGTGCAGGTAAAGCGCAATCACAGAAAAGGGTGTGTATTGTTTGTGGTGCATATTTTTAGTGATAAAGGTTAGGATGTTGAGGATGCAGAAGTCTTGAATAGGTATCCATTTTTGCCGCAGTTTCAGGATGTATTCCCAAAATATATTTTAGAGTTGTTACCTCACAAGGAAGTGGAATTTTCTATTGAGTTAGTACAAGGGGCATCACTGACATCGAAGGCACTGTACAATATTTGCACTCTAGAGGTAGTGGAATTGAAGTTGCAGTTGAAGGAAATGCTAGAAAATGGATACAATCAGCCAAGTTTGTCACCTTGGGGTGCAACAATGTTGTTTGTGAAGAAGAAGGATGGTACTCTTAGGTTATGCATTGATTATAGGCAACTGAACAAGTTAACAGTCAAGAACAGGTATCTATTGCTGAGGATTGATGACATGCTTGATCAAGTTAAGGGAGCATCAGTGTTCTCGAAGATTGATTTAAGATGAGGATACCATCAGGTATGCATCAAAGAAGAAGACATCTACTTCCAAACCATGTATGTGAATTATGAGTTTGTTGTGGCTCCTTTTGGTTTCACTAATGCTCTAACTACTTTAATGTGTTTGATGAATAGTGTGTTGCATCCTTACCTCAACAATTTTGTGATTGTATTCATTGATGATATGTTAATATATTCTATGAATGAGGAAGATCATGTTGAACATTTAGCAACAATATTGAGATTTCTAAGAGAGAATCAATGATATGCCAAGCTTAGTGAATGCAGTTTCTTACAGACAAAGGTAAATCACTTAAGACATGTTGTTTCCAAGGAAGACATAACAGTGGATCCAGAAAAGGTAAGGGCTATCATGGAATGGTCAAATCCTAGGAATGTGGATGAGGTCATAGCATTCACGGGGTTAGTAGGTTACTAAATGAGGTTCATCAGGAAATTATCGCGGATTTCCTATCCCATTACATCATTATAAAGGAAAGGAAATAAATTTGAATGGATAGAGGAATGTGTAGTAAGTTTTGAGCAGTTGAAAGAATTGCTGACAAACGCTCCAATGCTCAAGATTATATATCTGGATAAAGAGTTTGTGGTATGTACATATGCTTGCAAGAAAGGACTTGATGGAGTTTTGATGCAGGAAGGACATGTAGTTTCTACGAGTCAAGGAAACTAAATGAGCATGAGCATAACTACGTGACACATGATCTTGAGTTGGAAAAGATCATTCATGCTTTGAAGATGTGGAGGCATTATCTTATTGACACATAGTTCATCTTGATGAGTGATCACAGTGGCTTAAGATACTTATTTGGCCAACCTAATATGAATGCCAGCAAGATAGGTGGTTGGCCACACTCAGTGAGATTTACTTCAAGATTAGGTACATTAAGGGAAAGGAGAACATGGTTACAGATGCTCTTAACAAAAGAGTATAGGTAAATCACATAGTAACTATGAGTTCATGTGGGATAGATTTACAAGATCATATATTATAGGAAGGATGTTAGGGTGACATGTACAAGGAGCTTAGGCATAATTTACAGTAGCAGGGTACATGTGATCAAGATGTGGGGTATCATCTCACGACAAATGGTTTAGTTAAATTTAGGGAGATAATCTATGTGTTAGACAACAATGAGCTCAAGAAGCTTATCTTGAGAGAATTTCATGTCAAGTCATATTTAGGTCACCTAGGCTATGAAAAAACATTGACAACTGTGAAGAATTTATACTATTGGCTGAATATGAAGAAAGAGGTAGCTGAGTTCATTGCCAAGTGTTTAGATTGTAAATAGGTAAAGGCAGAGTGCAAGCATCCAGGTGGTTTACTACAACCAATTCTGATTATAGAGTAAAAATTGGAGGTCATTTCTATGGATTTCATCATAGGTTTGTTGAGGACACCTAGACAACATGATTCCATTATGGTTGTGGTGGACATGTTGACTAAGGTAGCTTACTTCATGGCATTTAAGTCTACTTATTCAACTAGTGAGGTAGCGCAAGTATTCATCAGGGAGATAGTGAGGTTGCATGGTATTTCAAAGAAGATTGTATTAGACAAAGATGTTAAGTTCACTTCTAGGTTTTGGTAGGATTTATTTGCAGGTTTGGTATAGAGTTGACCTTCAGTACAACTTACCATCCGCAGACAGATGGGCAGATAAAGAGGGTCAACATGATTCTAGAGAACACGGTGAGGATGTATGTTGATGGGCCTCTAAATTAGACATAAAATAAGGCCCATATAACATTTATTAGGCCCATATACCTTCCTTATGCACATAAAAGGATATATTAAATCTCTCCTTTTGCACTTAATAATGTTTTCTTATGCTTTAATATGTTTTTAGGAAGGATTAAAGGTAGTTGCATATTTAATATTGGTTATTTTTGTAGAATATTGTGAGAATATTTGGCAGATTATACATATTTGGAGAATGATATGATTTAGGGACTTTCTCCCTGCCACTGGAAGATCAGGATTGGAGAAT
This sequence comes from Pinus albicaulis, assembly GCA_034641835.2. NCBI lineage: Eukaryota > Viridiplantae > Streptophyta > Pinopsida > Pinales > Pinaceae > Pinus > Pinus albicaulis. Next base: position 269,876,662 of record CM076572.1, on the reverse strand, counting down.
AAATAAGCACAACATCAGGAAATTAGTGAGAAATCTTGGAGATATTCAAGGGGATTGTCTACCCTCCTTAACTCTCAAAGGCAGCCAAAGGATCCTCATGAGACCCCCCTCCAACAATTTGAATTCCAGAGGCAGCCAAGCAACTCAAGACCAAGTGCACTCAAACCATACTTCACTTGGAGTCTCCAGCAAATTGAATTCCAAGAGGCAGCCAAGCAACTCAAGACCAAGTGCACTCAAGCCATACTTCACTTTGAGTCTCCAACAAATCGAATTCCAAGAGCCAGCCAAGCAAATGAAGACGAAGGGCACTCAATCTATGTTTACTTAGAGTCAAAGTGGACTCAATCATCATTTTCAAGGGAGCTGTTGGTAACTTCCCTGTAGAATAAATAGAGTAGAGCTAGAGCTAGGAAGGAGTTAGTTAGTTAGCCAGTGAGTTGATTCTAGTTGCTTCCTATTCCATTCCATTATGGTGCATTCGATGCAGTCCATTCCATCTCATGCCATTAATTTTACATTCTATTAGGCTTTTGTTGTTTAAGACCTTTGGGATGTAATAAGATTTCATTTTTAATGCAATGAGTAGACATACTCCATTTTACTGATTTAATTCCAGAGAGTTGGGCTCGTGGGTTAGGGCCCAACCCATGTGCCTCAACTTCTCTGCTATTTTTATTCTTTCCTTTCTGCCATTAAGCTAGCTTTCTTTCTATCATTCAAATTAGTTTTTCTTCTGTTAGTTTCATTGCTGCTTAGTTCTTTCTTTCGATGTGCTACTGTAGTTTTTATTTTCTTGTGAGTAATAGAGTAGAGGAGAAAAACCAAAAAGCTATGGATCTAGACTTCCCTTCTCATCTCTGTCAATAGAGCTCGAGGAGGGTAAACCTTCCCACAGACCCAAAAACTACTTTATGTTTGCTATTTTATCACACATTCTTTTCTATTTTCCCATGCATGAATCCGCAGGTTTTTTTGCTGGAATCAATGTCAACACCCCAGAGTAGCTCTGCGACACTTCCTGCTTCATTTTCCATCTCCTTCTTCACGGCTTAAACATTGTTTTTATGCCTCCATTCCCCTCCTTTTCCTCTTCTTTAAATGTTGCACCCACCTTTTTCCCTAAAAGCGCTTAAAACCTTCAGCCCGCTTTATTCCTTTGTTTCTATCAGTCATGGTCACCTTACTCGTTTTAATGCAAAACGCTTGAAAAACCATTGAAACTTGACCTTTGCCTTTCCTCATCGAAACTCCCGCTACCGTACATCGCACTTCACAAACCACAACTTTTCCCCTTTTTCCATTACACTTACCACTCCTATCTGTCGATTACGATATTGCAATATCACAAACTCCGCTGCATCGCAAATTGCATTTCATGCATTTCCCCTTTTTCGTCAAGGCTTACTGCTTGTTTTCACTGATTGCAATATTGAGAAATCACAAATTGTAAATCACACTGTTTACCTATTTCGTTTAACACTTACCGCTCGTTTTGACGATGCGGTAACTCCGCCACATCACACATCACACTTCGCAACATTTCCCTTCTCCCTTCAACATTTACTGCTCCAACGTTGTGATATTGCGATTGCGGTGTCAATCACACCGCCACGTCACCCGTCGCACTTTGCAGGATTTACCTCATCTCATTTCACATTTCGCTTCCGCTCCTGAACTACATTTCCACTATCCCTTTACTTATGCAATATTGTGATTGTGACATCGCATATCACAACCTTTGCCTCCATCACATCTCCACCATCGCATATTTCACATTATTCCTCTCTAAAGCCATTTCTGCGTCATATTATAAGGTTTAAACCGTCACTTTCCACTTCTAAGGCCCGTTTCATGTGCTAAGCCCTCCATTAACCACTTTTTCCATTTTATTTCCTCCAAGCTGCAAATCAACACTTTTTCAATTAGAATTAAGTCATGGATAACTTAGTTTCATGGATAGAAGCATGATAGATAGACCATAGTATAAGTAGAGTGCATTTAGTCATTTGGCCAAGTTAAGTATGGTTTAGAATTAGTTTCCTTTTTGCCATTTCTTTTCAGCAAGTTAAATTAGTTTCCTTTCTGCCAGTTCTTTTCAGCAAGTTAAATTAGTTTCCTTTCTGCCATTTCTTTTCAACAATTCAATTTAGTTTCATTTATGCCATTTCATTTCTGCAATTTAGTTTAGTTTCATTGAAGTGTGACAGACTTCACTAAGAACCCCTAGAAGTAGCACCCTTTCGTAGAGCGGAAGAGGATGACATGAACAAAATGCATCTAATGTGTATATAACACTGTCACCTCCAAGTTTGTACGAACCTCAGGTTGATAAATTAAAGTAGGGCAAGCCTTGGGAGTTGCAACACTCTTGGTGCAATACCGGGGCTCCCCATTATGCACCAATAGCAAAAGTGGGAAGAGTATCTACCACTGGTTGAGTTTTCTTACGATAATGGGTATCAAGAGTCACTAAAGATGAGTCTGTTTGAGGAAATTTAGAGGCGGAGTTGTAATACTCCCATCAGTTGGAGTGATTCAGTGAATATGGTGTTGATAGGAATGGGCATGTTGGCAGAAATGGAATAGGAAATATAGGCTATCAAGAAGAATTTAAAGGCAACATAGGATAGACAAAAGACTTATGTAGATCAACACAAGGCATTTAAAGAGTTTTAGGTTGGGGAGCATGTGTGCTTGCGCAACAAGCCCAAGAAGAGCTCCTTGAGTATGGGATCATTGATCAGGAGTTCATAATTTTTTCTCAAAATTGAAAGTTACAAGATTGGGTTGAAATAAGGATGGTTGTGTAGATCTCGTCTTCCTAATTCCAGTGCCATGAACGGTTCGAAAAACTAATGTCGTATGAGGGAGATATCGTGTTTTTCTCGAATTCCCAAACAACTAAAATTTGCAACAGGGTTGACTGGGATGCCCAGTCAACATGGAGGATGTATAGTCAACAAAAGGAATATTTTAAGAAATATTCCTTTCCTCATAACCAATCCCAGGCTGACATGTGGCGCATTTTTATTGGTTGAATGGATTTGTATGTTGTTTCTGGAGGACCAATCACAAGGTGACACGTGGCCAGCCCTGACGCTGCCACGTGTCCCCAAAGTGGTGTGTTAAAATTTTATGGAGGTCCGTAGGGCTCGACCCCGCGACCTCTGGCAGAGAAACCACTGGCCACACCGCTGCGCCACGTAATGAATCTTAACCTTATAAGCAGTTATGTTATATTTAAAGTTTGTTGCATTTGGCATTGGGGGTTGGGGATCGTCGACAGTCCCAACCCACCAGCGGTCTCGAGGGTTATCACATGACATTGCAATGTAAATTGTAACGTCAACTGACAACCACCAACTGCAAAATCTGACAGTTATGTTAAATCCTTGTCACATGGCGATGTTTTATGCAACGGTTTCTTCGACGGTTTCGTTAACGCGACTTCAAACTCTGGTTTAAGCATCTTTTACCACAGTTCAAGCCATGAGTTTCGCTCTGCGATAAAAATATCACCGCATGGTTTGGGTTGGAATGTGACCACCCAACTATAATTAAATTTGCAATTAGCCACTGGCGGGAATTATGGAAACATCCTTAAATTTGTACAGATTGCACTAAAATAACTCAAGTTAAGTGGAGTTCTCCACAATTAGTGGAGATTTTCTAGGTGTTACTGGGAAAATGAGTTGGAGAGTCAATTTTCGCCCATTATGAGTGAATGAAGAGTCATTCTAGACTATTTGGATTATTCTGGAGCCATCGGTGCAGAGAAAACATCCATTAGAAGCATGTAACTACATGTATTTGCAAAATTTTGAGCATAATGAAAGATGGACATGCCATTGGGAGCTGTACCAACAGATGTAGCCCAGGAGGGGTGAACTAATTCATCATGCATGCCGTGTAAATGTTATGTGGTGTTTTATTTCTCTGTTTTACACTGCTGTTTAGTGTTATTTTCTCTTATTTCATGCTTATAATTCACTAAAATTATCTATATTTCATGGTTAAAATCCTCAATCCTTAAGAAAAATATGGAGAAAAGTGTTCACATGTTTATAAACTAAAAACACACTTAGCACAACAAAACTAATACAGTCCTTTCAGATCAGATTGGTATCGAAGCTAGAGTTTATTCTCTGGTGTTGTTTTGTGCAAAGATTTGTTTAACTATTTGCAAGTTTTAGATGCTTACAAGGCTCAAGCTCAAAAGAGGAGAAGGAAAATTGGTGGGAGCATAAGGGTCTCAAGAAGAGCTAAAGAAAAGGAGAGCAAGATTGCCACAATATCCACCACCTAGTTCACCTCCTAAGGAAACAAAAGCTGCATTAAGCATGTGTCATAGAGAAGGAGAAACCCATGAAGAAGTTGATCCCGAAGAGGAAGAAAGAGTGTTCAAGAAAGCATTCCTTGACATGACTCAGATGGTTAGAATCTTTTATCAAGAAAGGAATGAGAGACTGGAAGGAGAAGGATCCAAACTTCACAAGGAAGGGCAGGGATCTTCAGGAGGTCACAATGATGAAGATAAGTCAAAGAAGGGAATTGGAGGAAACAGAGGCTAAGGAGAGCCATCATCCTCACCCTCATCATCATCATCCTCTACTTCATCTTCAGTACATCAGCCATACAAGTCAAAGAACACTAGTAAACGTCCTTTTTTTGAACTTGATGTTAATTTTGAATTGCCAATGTTTAATGGTGAATTCAAAGTAGAAAATATTGATAATTGGATTAGGAAAATGGAGGTATATTTGAGAATCCAGAACCTTCAAGATGATGATACCAAAATACAATTAGCTTCATTGAGAATGGAAGGTGAAACTCTTGTTTTGTGGGAAGCCAAGACAAAGGAGGAGATCAAGAAGCATGGTAAGATTATTCTATCATGGACTTATTTCATTACTGCAATAAAAAAATAGTTTTTTCCATTAAATTATGTGAAAAAATCTATAATGAACTGGAAAAACTTTAAGCAATTGAAGGGACAGAATGTGCAAGAATACACCCAAGGATTTAGGAGAAGAGCTCTCTTATTAGGGGTAGGTTTTCAGAGCTAAGATACTTTGCTCAAGTACATAGGAGGCTTACATAGCTACCTAAAACATACTATTCTCATGTTTAACCCCACAAGTCTAGATGAAGTATGTGTTCAGGCCATACATCTAGAAGATAGAGGGAAGAACATTTCTAAAGAGGGTAGAAAGAAACCTTTTAAGGGTAAAAAAAAAGAAAAGAACTCAAAAGGTAAAAGAAAAAAGAATGCATCTGTTAAGAAAGAGGGAGAAAAATTGGTTTGGAATTTTTTTTCAAAATAAGGCCATGGTGAAAATCATTGTTGGAAATTACATCCTGAAATGAGGCCCAAGAAATACAACAACGAAGGGAAATAGAAAACTGCAGCTACAACTCAACATGATTTAGGAGAAGATTCAGGTGATGAATCTAAGATTACAGCCATGGGATTGAAGAACATGAAGGGGAAAGAAATTGAAACTAAACCTAGTACTAGTACATCAAACTGTCACATACATGCTCCAAATGAAGAAGAAAGAATTGAATTGTTTCATGCGAGGGTCATATCCAAACATACCAAGATTGACACATTGTTTGACAATGGGTCACAAGCAAACTAAATCTTTGAAGACTTGGTCAAGAAACTTAACCTTGAAACCATTTCACATCCAAAACCATATCCACTTGGTTGGATTTGTAAGGATGCAAATTTACAGGTTTCAAAGAAGTGTATATTGCAGTTTGCAATCACTGCTCAGTTTGTTGACACAGTTGAATTAGATGTGGTTCTACTTGACATAACAGGTATTGTGTTGGGGATTCCTTACTTGTATGACAAGAAATCAATCTTCCATTTCCATGAGAAAAATATCATTTATTCAAAGATGGAAAGGAGTACATTGTTAGAGCACATCGCAAGAAGACAAACATTGCTATGGTAAATGCTGGACATGTAAAGAGGCTGGTGAATTCAAGTAAGAATTTTGTTCTTCTAATGATTAAGCCTAAGGATGATGTTAATCATGAATCATTTGAATGATGTAGTTGATGCACATCATGATATGTTTTAGGAGCCAACAAGATTGCCTCTAAAAAGAGAGATTCAACATGAGATTTAGTTGCAGCAAGATTGTCCTCTTCCAAACATCAACATGTATCACATATCTATAATGGAGAATGCTAAAATAAAGAGGCAAGAAATATGGGACTTGGCACATGTGTGTAGACTTCAGAGCTTTGAACAAGATAACGGTAAAGAATCTTTACCCACTCCCAAGGATAGATGATTTTCTTGATCAGCTGAAAGAAGCAAAGTTTTTCACTAAGTTAGATTTATGAAGTGGATATCATCAAGTAAGAATTGCAGAAAGTGACATATGGAAAACTCTATTCAAAACCAAACAAAGACTCTTTGAGTGGTTAGTTATGCCATTTGGTTTATGTAATGCACCGACAACTTTCATGCGTGTTATGGATAGTGTTTTGCATCCATTCCTTGATGAATTTGTGATTGTGTACTGAGATGACATATTGATTTTCAGCAAAACAAAAGAAGAACATGTCTTGCATGTGAATAGAGTGCTTGATGTTTTGAAGAAAGATAAATTGTTTCTCAACATGTGAAAGTGTGAGTTTGGAAAGATTTATTTGGTTTATTTGAGACACATTGTAGGAGGAGGAGAGTTGAAAATTGATCCTTTTAAAGTGGAAGCCATTGTGAATTGGACCACTCCCAAAATAGTAACCGAGGTAAGAAGTTTCTTAGGTGCATCTAAGTATTGGAGAAAGTTTATTGCTAACTTTTCTACAATCGCAGCTCCTATGCATGCAGTGAAAAGTGTGAAGAAAGGCTTCCAATGGGGCAGAAAATAACAAAAAGCTTTCGAAGCTTTAAAATACAAGATCATTTCAGCTCCAGTCCTTGCATTACCAAATTTGAGACAACCATTCAAGATTCAAACCGATGCAGTTCTTTTGCATCATGGTAAGCCTATCGCTTTTCATTCTGAAACATTCAATGGTGCTGTAACTAATTATCCTACATATGAAAAAGAACTATAGGCGTTGGTACAAAGCGTCAAGAAGTGGAAACACTACTTGATGGGTAAAGAGACGATTGTGCATACCGATCACCAACCATTACAGTACTTGCAGTCGTAAAAAAATTGTGGCAGTCAAGACATTTCAGGTGGATGGGATTTCTTCAATAGTTTCACTTGGTCATAAGGTACAAGAAAGGTATTTTCAATAAAGTTGCTAATATGCTTTCAAGTCCAATCATTAGTGCATCTACTTTACTAAAAAATTATTCTATTGTACATGAGAGTTACATAGAACAATATGCACACGATGTTGATTTTCAAGATGTGTATGCTAGTTTGAGTGGAGGGTATCAAGTTGAAGAAAAATGTTATCACATGCATGACAATTTGCTGTTTCATTTAGGCAAGCCGTGTTTACCACAAGGAGAGAGGCTAAGTGTCATGAGAGAAGCTCATTCATCTCTTATTGCTGGACACTTTGGGGTAAGAAAAACAGTGGCGCATCTACAAAGGTATTGCTATTAGCCTTGCATGATAGATAATGTGTTGCGTTTTACAAGAGGTTGTTCTATGTGTGCAACAAGTAAGCCTAGTAATAGGAAGCTTGGGTTGTACACGCCACTATCGATACTAGCAAGGCCATGGGAGAGTGTCTCCATGGACTTTGTTGGAGGTCTACCTATGTTAAGAAAACAACATGATTATACTTATGTAGTTGTGGATAGATTCAGTAAAATGTGTATACTTATGCAATATAAGAAAACCATTATTGCTGAAAAAACTACTGAACTTTATTTTCAACATGTATGCGTTCATTATGGATTGCCAACCTATATTTTTAGTGACAGGGATTCCAGGTTCATTGGGAATTTTTGGTCCAATATTTGGAGTATGATGGACACAAAGTTGAAAAAGAGTACTGTTTTTCATCTACAAACTGATGGACAGACCGAGGTGGTGAACAGAACCATTGTGCATCTATTGAGAGGATATTGCAACAAACATCCTAAGTTGTGGGATGAGCAATTGCATTACATTCAACACGCTTACAACCGGGAAAAGCACTCTTCAACTCAAACATCACCTTTTTAAGTATGCTTTGGGTATTTGCCAAAATCGCCATTAGACTTCATCTTTGAGAAGGATGTTGCAAGATGGTCATAGTGATATTGAAAAGGCTCAAAAGTTCATTGAGAAAATTCAGATTATACATCAACAAGTTCAAGAACAGCTTGAGAAAATTCAAAGCAAATGCAAAGAGAGGCATGACAAACATAGAGTTGATCACAAGTTTCAATACGGAGATGAGGTATGGTTGCACATTAGCAAAGAAAGGATGCAAGGGGAAGGTAAAAAGCTCAAACCCATTCACTATGGTCCATTCAAGATCATAAATAAAGTTGGTAAGAATGCATTTCAACTTGATTTTCCTTCATATAGGCAAATGTATTCAGTTGTTAATGTTGAAAAATTACGTTTGTATGAGCCACCTTTGATCGATGATCAAGGAAGTGATGTTCAACTGCCTTATATTGAATATTTCTTTCCAAAATTTATGGATGAGCTCAAGGAAGATACAGTTCTTGACAAAAGGACAAGAGAATCCAAGAGGGGAAGTGTTGACTACCTTTGAGTTGGGCTCAAAGGCACTAAACCAAACGAGGCAAAGTGGATGGAGGTTGGAAGGGTGAGGGAGCTGTACCCTCATCTACTGAACAGGTAATCAAGTCTTTTGGGGTCCAAAAGCTTCCCAATGGGGAGGAGGGATAAGGAGTTCACAAATTTTTCTCAAAATTGAAAGTTACAGGAGTGGGTTGAAACTAGGATGGTTGTGTAGATCTCGTCTACCTGATTCCGATGCCGTGAACGGTTCGAAAAACTGATGTCGTATGAGGGAGATATTGCGTTTTGATCGAATTCCCAAACAACTAAATTTTGCGACAGGGTTGACTGGGATGCCCAGTTAACATGGAGGATGTAGAGTCAGCAAAAGGAATATTTTGAGAAATATTCCTTTCCTCAGAACCAATCCCAGGCTAACATGTGGCACGTTTTTATTGGTTGAATGGATTTGTATGTTTTTTCTGGAGGACCAATCATAGGGTGACACGTGGCCAGTCCCGAGGCCACCACGTGTCCCCAAAGTGGTGTGTTAAAATTTTATGGAGGTCCGCAGGGCTCGACCTCGCGACCTCGATAGAGTAACCACCCGCCACATCGCTGCGCTACGCAATGAATCTTAACGTTATAAGTAGTCGGGTTATATTTAAAGTTTGTTGGATTTGGCATTGGGGGTTGGGGACCGCCAGCAGTCCCAACCCGCCAACGGTCCCGTGGGTTATCACATGACATTGCAATGTAAACCGTAACGTCAACTGCCAACCACCAACCAAAAACTCCGACAGTTATGTTAAATCCTTGTCACATGGCGATGTTTTATGCGATGATTTCATTAACGTGACTTCAAGCTCCGGTTTAAACATCTTTTACCACGGTTCAAGCCATGAGTTCCACTTTGCCGTTAAACTATCACTGAATGGTTTGGGTTGGCATGTGGCCACCCAACCATAACATTAAATTTGTGGTTAGCCACTGGCGTGACTTATGGTAGCGCCCTACATTTGTGCAGATTGCACTAAAATAACTCCAGTTAAGTGGAGTTATCCACAATTAGTGGAGCTTTTCTAGGTGTTACTGGGAAAATGAGTTGTAGAGTCAATTTTCGCCAATTCTGAGTGAATGAAGAGTCATTATAAACTAATTGAAGCATTTTGGAGCCATTGGTGCAGAGAAAACAACCATTAGAGGCTTGTAACTACATGCATTTATAAATTTTGAGCATAATGAAAGATGGACATGCCATTGGGAGCTGGACCGGCAGAGGTAGCCCAGAAGGGGTGAACTGCTTCATCATGCCTGCTGTGTAAATGTTATGTGGTGTTTTATTTATCTATTTTACACTGCTGTTCAATGTTATTTTCTCTTATTTCATGCTTCTAATTCACTAAAATCATCTATATTTCATGGGTAAAACACTCAATCCTTAAGCAAAATATGGAGACAAGAATGCACATGTTTATAAACTGAAAAGACACTTAGCACAATAAAACTAATACAGTCCTTTCAGATCAATCATGTTCGAAGTTGGCACCTCAGTAATTCGGGACTTTTGATATCATTGATAGGATTATACCAGTGGCATATAGACTTACACTGGCTCCAATAGTGAAAGTCCATGATGTTTTCCATGTGTCATTGCTTAAGAAGTATGTGAAAGATGTTGATCATGTGATTGATTATTTTTTATTGCAAGTGGAACTAGAAGGATAATTCTAGCCAGAACCTCAATACATTTTGTAATGAAAACAAATCATGCTCTGGAATCAAGCAATTGAGCAAGTTAAAGTGTAGTGGAAACAATTTGGGCCCAATGAAGCTGTATGGGAAATGACTGATTAGATGCATGATATGTATCCTTCATTTTTTTCCAGTTGATGCAATGAATTTTTTATATATGTATATAGTTATGTATGGTTGTTATTGTAAATACCACAATGAGCTATGTTATAAAGCTCCAATAAGCGGTATGGTGGTTATGTTGTCATGTTTTGTCATGTTGGTTTTGAATTTCAGCAAATTATTCATTGTAATACTGCATTGAGCTTACTTATAAAGCTCCATGGGAAATATGTTTTGATTTTCAGTGGTCTTGCTAGTTATAGGTGTCATTGAACACTGAGCATGGTGTTCCGATGGGGGGAGGTGTCAGTAACAACCCAAAATTAAAAGTTCATGTAATAAAGTTAATAAAGGCAAACTAATACCAAGGTCATGGGACACATATTCCAAGTTGAATGTTGGGCAAAAAATCCTTGTGGATGTTCATTTTGCTTTATTATGGCTAAGGAAATTGGAATAGGCAATGACAAAGGCTTTGAAAAGGAAAAGAGGCATTAATTGACATTTTATTTATGAAAATAGGAGAAAAGAATGGTGAAAGGTTACATGTTGCATGTGAGGAGGAAATTGAAGGAAAAATAATGGAAATTGAAGAAAATAGAGGCCTCAATAATAAAAAGGCTTATGAGGATTAGTTCACAACTTTTTGTCAGTTTTAGCTTGGAGTTCTCTCTCTATTATATCTCTCATACTCTTGCACACTTAGAGCATTCTTGAAGCACTTTAGCGTTGGAAAAGGAAGGACAATAAAGAAAAGGAAAGCAAGGATTAAACAAGGCAGAGTTGGATAAAGTGACTACAACGAGATTACTTTGTAGGTATCAAGTTGCATGTATGGTTTCCTTTCTAGTTTTGGCATGCATGATAAATGCATGTGTGTATTTGGTTATCTTGTTGTCATTGACATGGGTTTTTCTAGGTGTGATTATCATTTTTAACCTTGCCTTGCCATTTCTGGATAGCCATGGTGTGATGGGGTTCTTTTACTTAGTTGAGCATTGGATTTTTGGATGGTTTTGGAACGGGGTGAGGTGGTCTCAGGAAAATTCCCAATGGCATAGGAATCCCTTAACCAGTAATGGTGGGATTGCTGTAAATCCCGAGGGTGGAGATGAGAAAATTCCTTAAGGTATTGTTGAAGGAATATGGAGGCATCCAAGCTCGTTAGGCCTAGTGATCCCTTGGATGGTTTTTGCGGGATTGCGATAAAGTCTGGAAGTGTATGTTTCTTTGTTTGGGCCTAGGAATCCCTTGACCAGTAATGACGGGATTGTAGTAAATACTGGTTATGTAGGTGCTTGTTTCCAGCCTCGGAGTCCCTTGATAAGTTTTGGAGGGATTGCGGTAAAGATTGAGGAAGGCTGGTTGTTTTGTTGTGAGTCCACATTCATGCTTGGAATATGGCATGAGGGTGATTGGTTGAAAGAAAGATTTGGTTCAGCCTAATCTATGGCCGGGTGGCATGTGGAAGTCCCTGAATTCGTTGGATTTTGCATCTGTTAATAAGAGCTCTTTTCCTCTTGTATTTCATGAGTAATTATACTTTTTATTATGTGGCTTTGATGGTTATTCTATAATTATTATTATTTTGGTTATATGTTGGTTATAAGCATGGTTTTATGACAAATTCTAGTTATGGCTCTTATCATGTTTTGATTTGTAAATGAATGGTTATTGAATGCATGACCTAATAGATGTTGTTGTAGCTATTATGAGAGGGAATTATGCCTTCTTGATGATTTTCAAATAAGTATCATACCCTTCTTTTCATATATGCATTCATGACCTTTAGATTAATGCTCACAATGTGTTTGATGAAATGTATGTCATAGTTAGGCATGGTTAGGTCAATTCCTTGATCAAGTTTTGTGTTAAAGGCTTTGTATTTGTGTCATTTATTGTTTTGGTTAGTTTCATCAAGTTCTGGGCAGTGATCTGGAGTCTATCCCTGAAAAGGTGGCACAAATTCCGCTGTTGCAGGCACATAACTAGGAAAATGAGACTGCAGTGGCTACCTTGTAGGCTTATGCCTGCGACTCGAGGCCTACAACTGAATTCATGCAGTGTTATGCCTATGGATGGTAGTCCAGGTCAGTGAAAAAACAATCTGACTCAGGGTTTGGGCATCTGGAGTGGTAGTTTAGCTCTTGGGGGTCCTGTAGCTCTCGAGGAAGGTCTTTAAAGTTTTAGTTTGTCGATTCCACTTCCTTAACTATACTTACGAGGTTGAGTCATGTTATAGTAGCCCTTCCTCTCATGTTTACCTTGACATATCGATGAAAGTGGGTTGATATTTGAGGGGTGTTTACAAATAATCTTCCACTCTTTGCTGTATCCTCCTTATCCAGCCAGTGTCTCCTCTGATACATGCTACAATCTACCCCATTAGTCTTCTCCTCTTGCCTATCTCCATGAATATTGCCCATATGTCCTTATTTCTACAACTATAAAAGACTCTGAAGGATGACTGCATTAACTTCTGCTTGCTTTTCCTGATCTCTGGCAAGCCTTTCCTATGCCTTAATCAACCTGTTATTATTTTCCTTGCAACTTTTGATATTTTCCCTTAAACTCCTCAATGTATTTGTTATATCAGGGGAATACTCTTCTCCTTGTTGGTAAAATAAATTTTCTGATTCCACAGAATTCACATTAGGCTTGTAAGGGGAGTCATGTGAACTGTATTCCACCATTTTTCTCTTCATATTTGACCTTCTCTTTCTTGCAAACATGCCATTTTAGATAAGCCAAATAGGAACATAATCAAAATCACACCTCAATTCATTTCATGGGAGGCTATCTTGTCTGCACAAATCAATCCGGATTAACAAAATATACATGTATATATATATATATATATAATGACATCAATATATCAACATATAAACATCATGCATGATAACCATAACTATAATAATGCATGTTGTTATGCATGCATTTAACCCATCCTTTCCAAGTGTTTGAACTTAGAAGCTCCGATACCAATCTGTGACCCCCCAAACCACATTTAGCCGCTTTGAAAAGCTCTCCAAGGTAAACATGTGCTGAGTTCTACTATAACATCACCCGAACCCCAATTTACAGTGATGGAAGTGGGGACTACAAATCGACAACTTACTAGCATCCCTCAGGGACTATAGATCACTTAAGAGCTTAAAAATCACTCCAAGTGATCATTCCCTGAGTTGGAACTCTTTTTCACTGACTTAAAAACCACAATCTTTACACATTGTGCATTTGGTTATGAGGCTATAAATGCACCCATAGGCTTGTGTACCAGTGGTTATGACCCAAAATCCCCTTTTCTGTGCATGCATTCACGAGATCTATGCCACTTTTTAAGGCTAGCCTATAGACCACTACCCAAAACTGTCTGTAACTGTCCAGAATCATGCAAATGATGATAAAAATGATAAAAAATCATTACTTGCGGAAGATCTTGACCAGAACATGCCTAGTATATGATAAAAATTTCGTTAAACAAATAGTGAACATGGAAGGTACACGCCATGAATGCATATTTGGTCATAAAATTTTGAACCTCATTTGAAAATCACCAAGGAGGCTCAATGCCATCTCAAGTTAGCTGCAACAACAATTGTTAGCCCATGCATTTACCAACCATTCAATAAACTATCAAATCATGAACAAGGTCCTTAACTAGAGCACATCATAGAACCATGCATATAACCAACAGATAACCAGAATGAAACCCATGACAAATAAACCATAAAATCCACATAATAACAAGTACATGTGCTCATTAATTAAATTAGAAGAATAACTCATATTAACTTATGAAAAATCCAACAAAGTCAGGGACTTACACATACCACCCGAACATAGATTGGGCTGAGCCAAATATCTCTTTCAGCTAATCACCCCCGTGTCGTATTCCAAGCACGAATGTGGGATCTCATAGGATAAACCAAGACATAGTCAACTAGGGACTCGAGAGATTTACCACCTCCACCCTCAATCTACTTCGATCTCACTTAACCCAATCTCGAGGTCATGAAACCAAACCAAACTTAAATGCCTTAAAATTCCTTAACCATACCTTGAGGATTTTTCTCGTCTCCACCCACCTATCGAGGGATTCTCGCAGAAAACCATCTCCACCCACAACCCTTGGGATTTTCTTTAGACCGCCTCACCCAGTTCCAAAACCTTACGATAATATGAACATCAACCAAGAATGAATCTCATCACACCATGGCTATCCAGGAAATGTCAAGGCAAGAATGAAACCAATGTCAAACCAAGCAAAAACCATGCCAATGACAACAAATGAATCAAATAAAAAAATGCATGTACCATTCCTTCACATCCCAATAGAGGAAATTACACATGACACTTGTTACGTGTAGATCTTCCTGTTGTAGCTGCTGATTCAACCTTCTCCTTGTGTTGCATTTTTTCTCTTTGGTTCCCTTTACTTTTCCTTTGCTTTCCTTCTCCAAAACGAAGTGAATGCTAGAGTGCTCCAATAATTCTCTAAGTGTGCAAGAAAGTATGAGAGTGTAAGGAGAGAACAAAAGATGAACTGAAAAAAGATGCGAGCTGTTTCTTTCATGCCTTTTTATCATTAATGTCCCCCTTTTCTTCATTTTTAATAATTTTCCTCTAATTTTCCTTGCATAAAAATTTGTGTCTCTTCATCTTCCTTTTCTCATATTTTCCTTTATTTTCATAATTGAATGCTAATTAATGCCTCTTTTCCTTTTCCAATGCCTTTGCCAGTTTCCATAGCCATTATTGAACCTCAAGTGATGCCTACTATAATGTTTTCCGAACATTTAGCTTGGAATACACATCCCATGAAGTTGGTATTATTTTATTTTCCTTTAATATCCTTTATTACATGAAACTTTAACCCAAGGTTGTTACAAGAGCCTCATGTTTCCTCTAGTATCTCCGCTCCTTTGGGAGATTTTGGTTTCAAAATTTCTGAAATGACTGGTTTATTACCAAATTTGTTGTTTTTCTCATCTTCTTTTTGAAAAATCTCCTTTTTGGTGGTCTTCCTTACCTTTTCTTGCTAATTTTTGTTTCATGACTCCTTCCATCATCTGCCCAAACTAGAGAATGTGCCATATTTTGAGTAATCACCCCTGCACCAAGGGGATCATATCCAACATTTCTAGATCTTGGCAGGGAAGGCTTTGAGGCATGGGAAGGGATGATTGATGGCTCTATAGGAATTGATTTCGGCTAAGAAGGCTTTGAACTATCTTTATTAATAGGGCCCTCCTATGTATCATTTATTTCCCCTTCTTCCAGCTCCACTACTTGAGCTACTTCCCTTGAGATTCCTGAGGGTTTATTAGGGTTTGGGTCCTTTTCTTCATTTTCAGCTTGGTTCTATAATACATCAAATGGGTTTGTAAAAGACAAAGCCCCATTTTTATATTTAACAATTTGATTCTTGTTTCTAGAAGACATGTTCTTACTGCCACCCCTTTTTTAAGTCTGCCATTGTTCACCTTGCTCAATGGGAGTATCGAGCCCCTGGTTGGCAGGGTTTTTTTTGTAATATCTTGCAAAATTCTCGTATTCATTACATAATCGATAATTGAACAGGATTTGCTTCTAATCTATGGTTTGGAAATGAGTACATCCTCCAATAGTGAGGTTTATTTTAGAGGGAAAACCCTTTTCCGGATCCACCTCCACACAAATATTTGCACAAGAAAATTGAGATCCCTTTGGTTCTACCCTATCCAAATACTTTCCAATGTCATTACCAATTGCTCGCAGGCTTCAAAAAAATAGGAGCAACCATGGAATCTTGAACCATACAGGGATTGCAGTCAAAATATCTTTGTTCGGATTAAATTCCAGATACCATTTATTTAGATACATCCCTCTAGTTCCGAATAAATATGGGCCATTTCTGAAGACTACATGCTTATCTTCTTTCAATTCAAATAAAATAGAAAAATACCCATTTCCATAGGCATGCAACCTAATATTATCTTTCATCATCAATTTCATTTTTAAAAAAAAAATCCATCCATTCATTGAGCGCATAACTAGCCACATCCCAATGAATTTTGTAATCAATGCTCATTCGGAGAACACTAACATTATTCTTCTTACCCCAATGGGAAGGGCCACTAAAGAGATGGATTCAAATTTATTGATGAATTTCGATTGCACTTCTTTATTTTTGGGCCTATTCAAAAGAGCCTCTACAAGATCTTGAAAGGTTTCAACTTCATCAAAAGGAGGAGGAGGGGGAGGAGCCCCCTCCTGGGAAGCCATCACAGACAAGCAACGAGTGAGGGTTTCTATGAAATAGCCTAGGGTTTTCATGAGAACGATATTAGAAATGGAAAATATAAAATTTTAACAATATTTTATGGAGGAATTATGAGATAGGAAATAAATGGATTAGAAACAAAGAATAGTAATAGTAATAGTAATAGTAATAGTAATAGTAATATATATATATATATGGTTAATAATTAATAAAATAATAATAAATTGAGGCAAAGCACAATCACTAAAGAAAAATGGGAGGGTCAAAGGAGGAAATCAAATTAAAGGAGGGTTAAGGAAAAATTAATAAAAACAAAGATCAATTATAATAATATTTGATATAAAATTTAATAATATTAAAACTAAAATCAATGTTCTATTGATTGAGGTGTTGAACAACAAATCCACGAGATTGGCTAAGTTTGTAATAGTACTCATGATTGAAATTACTCAAATGTTTTTCAATGTCATGTTCTTATCAAATTACATGAGAGGACTGATAGGGAATTGAGGCCGAGATTTAGGTTTTCTTAAAGGCAAAAATGTGTTTAGATTTAAAATAGTGTTTAAAAACAAATAACTCAGATATGTGATTGTCAGTTGTTTCAAAACATACTCTTTGCGACAACTTTAATAGATCTATAAGTTTGGAAAATGTAAGATTTGCCACACGAGCAAGATATTTGGTGAACCCTTAGGCCTAACATAAGGTTAATTTTTTCCTTGGAAATTTTTGATAATTGTTTAAGGGTTTTACAAAAGTTTGAAGAAGGTTTTGATATTATTTTTGGCTAAAGTTTTTGAATTGTGATCAATTGTGCCCTTCATGTAGGAAAGAAAAATGTGAGCTAGGGGTGAGGAAGAAGAAACATGATTTTTACATTTAGAATTAGAAATGTGTAAAATGTGAAAGGATTTATTGATTTGAGATATAGAGTAACCATTTGGCGTAAGGGCCTTTTGCAAGTGGGATTTTCCTTCTCAAAGAATTGGGGAGCCAAGATATGGATGGCTTGAGTGACCAAAGTTTTTATGATAGTAGATTTCTGGGTTGGATGATGATATTATTGAGCATGAAGGTATCTATCAATATGAATGTTTTTTATATAAACCTACTGCGTGAGGGAGGGAACCATCTTGTCTTCTTGATGCTTCCCTTACCCACGAGGCTTAAATACACATACTGACCAATACCTTCATGCTCGATCCCATCATCATCTAGCCTAAAATATATCATTTTGAAAACTCTGTTCATTCAAACCATCCACAAGTTAGCTCCACAATTCCATGGGAAGGAAAAATCCCACTTGAAAAATATTTTTATGGCCAATGGTTACTCTTTGTCTAAAATCAATAAAGCCTTCTACATTACCCACATTTCTAATTCTAAATTTAAAAATCCTATTTCCTTTTCCCCTCTCCTATCTCACACTTCTCTTCCTTACATCAAAGGCACAACTAACCTCATTCAAAAAATTTGGAAAAAAATAAATATAAAAACATTCTTCAAACCTTGTAAAAACCACAAACAATTATTAAAAATTGCTAAGGATAAATTTGAATGAATGCTTGGCCTAGGTGCTTACTGTATACCTTGCTTGTTTGAAAAATATTACCTAGGTCAAATCAATAGATCTTTCAAATAATGCCTCAAAGAGCATAATATTGACAAAACCCACAATCACATCACCAAGTCAATTATTTCTAAACATGCCTTTGAATCAAAACACCTTATTTTCTTTGACTAAACCAAAATCATAGCCTTAATGCCCTATCACTCCTCTTGTATCATAAGCATCATAAATCGAAAAATGTCCTAATAATTTAAATTATGGATTGTCACAAACTCAACCAATCTTGTAAACTCATTATTCGAAACCTCAAGCATCAAAAAATTAGCTTTAATTTTAATCACACTGAGAGGCGCTCTACAACCTAGTATGGAAATGATGTTGTAAAACATTATGTAACATAATGTAATGTTATGTTGACTTGATCATCAACAATGTTATAAAACATTACTTAATGCAATGTTGTGATGGCTCGGTTAAATCATTTAAAATAAAATTTCTCTCAAAGATGCCTTTGAGAGTAAACTAGACTGTTCCTCCTCCTCTTATAAAAGTAGAAATTAAAATTACTTCTCAGTATCTGAGTACGATATTGAAATCGACACCACTGAGATCATAGTGTTTTTCCTTCGTACTTATTCCAACCTTTCTAATTCCATATTGTGATTATTAATAGAGATTTTTTTTTGTAATTCATAGTTTTTTTGGCAGGCCACTTGATCCCTTCTCCTTGGAAGTATGGGATCCTTTCCAAGCATCCACAGATCTAGCTAGAGGGGGACCATTAGGGAAATTTGTAAATGAAACTTTTATTGTTGTAAAGCAAACTTTTATTTGTATGTAGTTTCGACAAAAATGCTTCTCCTAAGTATAATAATTTTATTGTAAAGTAAATTGAAATTATTGTCTAGAATTAAATTATTATATATGAAAATTAGTATATTAATAAATGATGAATAATACTTTATAATATTTTTTACATTTTTAAAAATTTAAAAAAATATAAATTAACTTAATTATTATTTTATTTTAAATCAGTTTAGATTCATTTTAATTTCAGATTTATTAAATGCCTAGAGGGATCAAATCTTTTTTCAATTTAAAAGAGGTTTGCATGTCAAGATATTTGATCCCTCTTGGCTTGATAGATGGGGAGTTAAGATGAATCTAATTTGGTTTAATTCCCTCCTTTAAATATGCTATATTCTACATGAATACCACGGGTCAATATCATGAGTTTTCAATACCATGGGTCATTTTCATTTTTATTATTATTTTATTTTTATAGGGTTATTTTATTTTGTTATTTTTATTTTTGTTTCATTTTGACCAAGTTAAAATGTTTACATTACATCACATTAAATTATGTTACAACATCTCTACTATACTGCGTTGGAGAGCCCCTGCAATTATTATTAATTATAAAAATAATCAATATATTAGTTAAACATCCCTAGATGTGGGTGAAATCTCCAGATCAGGTGAGGACAACTCCTCCCATGCTTAGACTAACGCTGCCCTGCAACGCTAGCTCCAACCTGATGCGGAACCTCAAATCACTTATAATATTTGCCGGCGCTTTGCCACACCTGGCCTCTTGCCACATCACACATCACATGCAGGCACACTTGGAATGTCCCTCTCTGCCTATGTGCTTGAATTCAGTGCCTTATGCTTTCAAGAGGAATAGAGGCTCCTCAATCAGACATTTAATTTCTGCTCCAGCCGATCTCGCGAGCTCTCTCTGCCATCGCTGCTCCTCTTTTTTCCATTACGCTACTGCTCCAGCCTACCTCGCGCACTAACACTGCCATCGCTTCTTTTACTAAACGCTCCCACTACTGCACGCCCCCCTGTTGTGAGCCTGCTGATGTGCGCCCCCCTGCTGCGAGCTCCCCTGCTACGAGCCCCCCTGCTGTGCGCCCCCTGCTGCATGCCTCTACTGCGTGCCCCACTGCTGTGCGCCCCCCTGCTCTCAGCCTTGTCTCACAGCTGACTCCCCATCCTCTGCTCAATATCCTCTCCATGGCCTCACGCCAATGTCAAAATCCCATCAGGGGAAACTATAGAGGGGCGCTCTCGGGCCGCTCTCACTAAGGCCATGACCAATGTCTGGAATCCAATGAAGGCTCCACATGAGGAATCCATTAAATGCTGACTACTAAAATGCCTGTCAGCACTTAGGGGGAGATTGTTATTCCTCCGAAGAAGCCTAAGGGCAGAAGAGGCTACAAAAAATCCACTATTGCGCAATCTGAGCCGCCCATACCCCAGAAAACTGAACCGCTTCCAGTTCATGAGCCTGCGGAGGAGGAGACAGATGTTTATATTATGGACTTAGATGGTGTCTGGACCAGAGTTTATGATGCTGAGTATCCTATTGCTCCCATCGTCTACACTGCCCCTCTAAAGCCTACTCGTGAGCCCATAGTTGAGGAGGAAGCCATTGTAAGAGAATATGGATGCCTAATTGACACTACAAGGAAAAGACCCTCTAGCGGAGGTTATAAAGGAGATTTTTAGTGTTATAAAATTGGCCAAAATTTTCAAAAACACATTTTCTACAACATCATGTTTACTGTTACGGAGGTTTTGGTAGAAATTTTAACAGAATTTCAACACAACTAAAAAAACTAGGTGACCGGAGGTTATTACAGATGTTTTTTTTCCTCAGTGTGCTACTAAGGTGTCAACGCACCAGTGCGTGTCATCTAGAAGGTGGCCCGGGGTGTTCGAAGGTGCATGGACCACGCCGTCAAGGTATAAAACCGCACCGGGGCGCAGTGTTGGTGATACAATGCACGAGGCTATTCTAATTGGTCTTGGGATTTGTGCGTTGCCCATAGGTCATCTCAATGCAGTGGTACGTCGAGTTATAGAAACGCACCAATGCGTAATATCAGAAAAACACACTGATTGTTCTAATTCGTATTGGTATTTGTGCAGTGCCCATAGGTCGTACAAATGCACTGATGCGTAGCCTCTCATAAACACACCGATGCGAATTATCGCACAAATGCATCGAGATTTAAAATTGGTATTGGTATTTGTGCAGTGCCTATAGGTCATAGAAACGCACCGGTGCGCTGTGCCATACAAACACACCGGTGTACAGTAACTGACACACACCGGTGTTCCTTTTATATTTTTAGAAACATTGACGTGTGACAGTGCAATTATTGTGATTTTTTAAAATTCATTATTCATCAAAAGTGGACACATCTTTTTTTTTCTAAAGAAAAAATCAAACCCATCTATTGATTTTATAGCAGGTTACATAGTATATGCAAAAAGTATTCGAAGGAACTACATTTCCTTTTTTGATGAAGGAAAATAATGTAGTTTCCATTGGGAAGGGTGATATTCTGTCAATCCTCCCAGCTTAGTCCAAAAAGAAAAACAACAAAAAATTACATTTTTGTATCGTCTCCTTTCAACCTTCTAGTCTTCCACTATGATGTGGAAAACTGAAACAGAGGTGAAAACATATCTTGTCTATAGATATCATCGTCATGACATGGATCATGGCTATAAATGGGTGGCAGAAACCGTTCCCAAGTCACCTATTTTATAGCAGTGTACATATTGTAAGTAGCCACAGTCTCCTGGATCTCCTCAGTGAGGAAAAAAATCCGAAACAGAGACCAAAGATGTTTTAAATTCCTTAAGTATCAAAATAGAAAGAAATAACTTAAAAATTGAAAATTAAAACAGAACAACATGTGAGTAGGAAGGCAGTAGGATCTTAGAGGCCAAAAGGAGGTGGAACGATCCCACGGATCTGCCCACCCTCGACCACTATAGAAACCCATTGCCCCAAATCTTGTCTAGCACCTTCCTTACATAAGATGTCTGTTGCATGATTTCGTTCCCTGTAGATGTGACAAGCAGTTACCTAGTTTAAAAAAACGTTTACAATGAAAACTTCATCAAGTAAAGTAGATAAAATAAAATTTTGGCATCTCTGTGTTCCATTAAATCATTTGATGATGTTCAAAGAGTCCTCGAATATTTGGACATCTCTAATTTCTAGAAAGGAGAGCCAACAAAGCAGAAGATGAAGAGATTTTAGTTCAACAAATTTATTTGTTCCTTGGCCCAACACTATAGATGCTTTCAGTATTTTCCCAGAAGGATCGTGAATGACTAGACCCGCCCCACACCGATTCTGTGGGTCAGAAGCCCCATCAAAGTAGGCCCAGGGAATGTCCCCTCTAATGTGCTTCTGAACAATAACTCTGGCTTGTGGTGTGGTAGCCAAGAGGGGTATGAATTCAAAGATGGAGGTGCTCTCAGCTGCAAGGTGGGAGGTAGGGAAAAGGATGTCATGGAAGATACTTCGATTCATTGCAATCCAAGTCCCCCTGGTGACAAGGAGTGGGAGATTTCTAACTCTATCATCTGGAGAGGCTTGCCACCATCGCTCCCAAGAAAATCCACATCAGCACCTTCCCACAACTGTGACATATTAAGGAGCCTCAGAGTCTCTGACTAGAGCTTCTTGTTGAAAGGGTAGGATAGGAAAAGGTGATGCGACGACTCCAAACTGGATTTACATAGGGTGCACCAGCCTGGACCTATCTCCCCCCTGCGTTGAAGAAAATCCCAGGTGGCGACTTTTTTTTGAAGGATGCACCAAAATAAAATCTTGCTTTTTGTCGGTCCCTTCAGAAGCCACAGGGGCTTGTACCACCATTCAGGTTCCCCCCAACCTTTCTGAGCCATTAGCCACTTATACCCGAACTTTGGGGAGAATATACCCGATGGAGCATGGACCCACTTCAATTCATCTTGTCTGTCATGGAGCCTGACATGAGAATTTTTGAGATCGTTTAAAAACCCCAGCCACTTCTCCTGCCACCTATCCTCTAGTTGAACTGCTTCCCTAGAAAGCCACTCTTGCCTCCAGATCGTAGATTGACCCTGATTTGAAAAATGATTTAAGGTGTTGATCCCACGATGATCCAAATGGTCTATGAGTTCAGGAGTGAGGGCGAATCTCTTCGAGCATCTCACCCAGGGTCACAACCAATTTGAACTAGAGATCCATCCCCTATGTGCCACGCCAGTCCCTGTTCAATGATTTTATTCGACATCACCAAATCTTTCCAAATAATGGATGCATTCTTTGCATTCTTATTTGGCTTGCGCATCCATTCCAGAATTGGCATAGGATCAATATATTTGTGCCTAATGACTGACGTCCTGAGATTTCCTTAGTTATAAGATGCCAGCCCAGCTTAGTAGCTAGAGAGGCCGTAAATGAAGGGAGCTCCTTGATGCCCCATCCTCCCTAGGATTTTGGACGAGCAATCTTGTCCAAAGCCACCCAAGGCATCACCTTTTCCTCCTTTGAGTCTGCCCAGAGAAAATGGTTACTGATTTTGTTGATAGTAGATAGAGTACTTCTGGGAACCCATGAGAGGGCAACCCAATAAACAAGAATGGCCAAAGCAACCGATTTTATTAGCACCAACCTCCCAGCTTTGGACAACCATTTGTAGCTCTAATGTTTCATTCGTGTCTCAATCTTAGCAATTAGCCAGTGCCAATCCTGAACTCGATAGGAGTCCGGTTTTATAAAGAAGCCCAAATACTTAAAGGGTTCATGTAGGGTTTTAGATTCAAATTGAATTATCTCTGATACTTTGGCCGATTCTATTTCTGATAATCCGGTAGTTGTGATTGAAGATTTCTGACGGTTTATGCATAGCCCAGTAGCCTTAAGGAAGAGGTCCAGGATGTCTTGGATGTGTCTGATATCTTCTAGGCTGCCATTTCTAAAAATAATAATGTCATCAACAAAGAGAAGGTGGGTGACAATTTGATTTATTGCAACTTCAATCCCTTTTAAAGTTCCCCTGTGCTTTGCCTCATGAATCATCAAGCTAAGACCTTCCGCAACCAGAACAAAAATCAAGGGGGATAGGGGACACCCCTGCTGGAGACCTCTTTGAACATTGAAAAAATTTGATGGTGCTCCATTGATCAATACTGCAATACTGGAGGAGGTGATACATCCCATGACCCAGTTTATGAAATAAATTCTAAATCCCAAGTGAGTGAGGAGGAGCCAGATATACATCCAACTGATTCTATCATAGGATTTAGAGAGATCAATTTTAATGATGGAACCTTTTTTCTTCCTCAAATTTAAGATATGAAGAGTTTCTTGAGCAACCCCCACTGTCTCATGTATCTGTCTTCCATCCAGAAACCCAAACTGCTCCAATGAGATGTTACTAGAGAGGATGGGCTTAAGGTGATTTTCAATTACTTTGGCAATGATTTTATAAATACAGGTACATAGGGAGATAGGTCTGAAGTCATCGAATGACTCCGGGTGACCCTTTTTGGGAATAAGAGCCAGAAAGGTAGAGTTAAAGGGAGGATAGATTAGTCCCAATATTCTTGATTCCTCTACTACCGCCAGTAGATCATCCCCCAAGGACTCAAAAAAATGTTGAAATAATTCCACGGTCCACCCATTCGGGCCTGGATTCTTGTCCTTCTGCATTGCCTTGAGGATGTCTTCCAGTTCTTAAGGGAGAGGTTTGATCTAGGGCAGCATCAACTGAAGGGTCAACAGAAGAGGGAGAGATTGAAGTGATAATGCTATCGAGGGACTATGACATCATGCATGTGCAAACATTCCAATTGTTGAGGCCTGGAGGGACTAGGCACTGAAACAGGAAAATCAATAGAGCATAAAGAGGAAAAAATAGATGGGGCAGAGAACAGATTCATACCCTCATGTGGGACATCAAACGATTCTGTTACTGTTGAAGGAAGTTCCTCAGCTATCGGGTCCTGGACAGGGAGAGGAGCCTCTACATCCGGTTCAGAGTCCTGAGGTAGGTCCGCAGGAATTGAGTTGTCATTCGCTCCTGGACCCTCCATCCCTTCCGTTAATTCTCCATCTGATAGCCTGAGGTATTCCATCCCTGGAGAAACCATTGGACCTCTGTTCCTCCTCTTCTGTTGTCAATGTCTGTGATGCCCCAACGGGCATTCCTTTTCCAAATGACCATACTTATGGCATCGGTGGCAGCGAAATGGTAAGTGTTTGTAGTCCATGATCTGGGAGTATTCATAATCTTTGTACTTTAGCAGCATTTCCTCTGCTAAACCGGCTCTGGGTTTCAAATTAACCAGTATCCTTGCTGCACTCAAGTCCCTTGTTTGCTGAAAGGACATATCAGCTTCCAGAAAGTGACCTAGGGTGTTCCCGATAGAGCGGAAAGCAGACTCCATCCAGAAAGGGATGGGAAGGCCTAGTAATTTGACCCAAACCGGTGAATCTTAAACTTTATCTCTCTGCATCAAACAGGGGAGTCCATTTCCTGAAAAGGACTGGTTGCTTCCGGAAATGCCAATTCTTTTCCAGCACCCATGCTAAATGTTCGCCCCTTTCAAACTTTATCATGAACCAACCTGTTGATAGGATTTGGATCACTGTAGGTTGACCTGGAGCCTCAGACCATTCTGAGGCCGTCCAATCTGAGATATAGTTTGCAGAGTATTTCCTACCCCTTACTCTACCCACCAAAATAGTTTCTGTAGCCTCCATTATCTCATCTATGTGAATATCCACCCCAAAAACGCAACAGGGGAGCTCTTCCAACCTTCTGATCAACTTTTCTTTTTTCCTTTTCGTTCCTGTAACCCTGCCTCTTCCACCTTCCGCACCTTCCAACAACCCTTCAGTCGCATCTGGGATCTCATGATTTGGTGAATCGGGTCGCCCTTCCTCTGCATTTCTTGTATCCTTTCCACTCGAACCACTTGGTTCCTTAGAACCCTCAAAAGGCCCAGGAGACCCGACACCCTCCTTCTGTCTAGCTACTAGCCCAGTGATTTCGGCCCCTCCTAGGATCCATTCATGGAAATTTAGGGAAACCTCCTGCTGTCTCAGTCCTGAACACGGCACCCCTATTCAAACCCTTAGCCACAACCGTTCCCGAGCTCGCCGCTTCACTTCCTTGCGAAAGAAGAAATTTTTCTAAAGAGGCAGTGCCCTGCCACTGAGCGGGCTGTCGAAGCTCTGAAATGGCTTCACGAATGGGTCCCCTGCCCCAAAAAACCTCTCTATGGCTTTCTCCCAAAAAATCTTTGAAATCCGAAGAAAAAAATAATCCACAACTTGCAACTACATCTTCTAGCCCTCCATTACGAAAAGGGATATTCGAGTTACTTGGATTCGAAGTTGCTTGCGAGTGTGTATGGCTCTGGAGCTGGAAACCCCTGATCTAAGCCGAGTTTGTCACAAAATGAGACGAGCCGCAACCAAGCCCTTCCTTTCGCACACAATTGAAAGTACTTTGCAGGCTTTCCTCGAACAAAGCCACACTGTTCGATAGTGATCACGCCCCCATTGGAGCCTTGTCGTTCTTCCCCGATTCACCCAAAGGCGGAAAAAATAGTTCCAGATTCTTCACCGATACCTCTTGACCCAAAACAACAAGCAAATATTCCAGAGTTGGTTCGTAATCTACAGAATCCTGTTCAAATCCCATGGTTGCCCAACGTAATAACGCTTAAACCACTAGCTCGATACCACCGAAACCATAACAACGACATCCCTCCGAGTTCATGCCACCGAAAAACAGTAAAATTAGGGTTTGGTTTTGGGTTAACGGCTATCCTAACCCCACTTTTCTTTGCCCCAAGCTGTCCAATGCAGTCTGCAGCGTGGCCTTCTTTGCGAAGTCCGTGTGTCTATACGGGTTTGACACTCTGGGCCTTCTATCACTCGTAGCAGAGATGACCTGATGGGCCCTGCAAAGCCTTCAGAGCCTCCAGACCCTAAACCAATCACCATGATTAAAGTTTTTCCTCCGCATCACGACCCTCCAGGTTCTTCTGCAAATGTTATATGCAACACTATTACCTGAGCTATTTTTCAAAAAATACTTTAGTCATCAATTAGATAATGTTCCTAACTTAATTTCCTTTCTTTGCATGCAAGGTTTTCTTTGGTAATATTTCCATATTGTTCATTGGTTTTCTCATGGCATCAAAGGTTTTGGTAACTGCTTCAGTGCTAGGCTCTCACATGGGGTTTTCACTCTTCCCATGTGCAGAGTTTTTCTTGTCTTATCTAGGAATATAATGTTGCCAAAGTCAACACATCTTATAACAATATTCATATTAATTAAATTTTTATTAATGCATTTGAATGTTATGTTTGGATTAATTTGTTATATCATATCATAATTATTGTGATTTTTAAAAATTCATTATTCATCAAAAGACGACACATATCTTATAACAATATTCATATGAATTAAATTTTTATTAGTGCATTTGAATGTGATGTTTGGATTAATTTTTTATATCACATCATCAAATTTCACATCTCTTCATTATAATATTTAATCATTCATAAATTTAATCAGTGGTGTTACATTTCACAATGACAATGGAGAACACAATAGAATAAATTAGAACACACACACACACACACACACACACACACACACACACACATATATATATATAAGACAGTCTTTGTCATACAAAATGGGACAATTATTGGTATCCCTTTGTCTTTCAATTGGGACACTATGTCCATTACATTAAACAAAATGTCTGATTTCACAGACAAATATTTCAAAAAATACAATGCCTTGCTTTGAGATCCAAACATGGTGATCATTATTCTTCGCTTGAACTGTTGTCACTGCTAGAGATACTTTCATGAATTGGGTTATTTTCAGGAATGTTTTGTTCACGGTGTTGATTGTTTTCGTCTTCTTCACATTCCATCTACAAACATAAAAATAAACTGTAATGAGTGTATATAAATTGGTGAGAATAATGAATATTGCAATATTAAATAATATATATCAATGTAAATCGAAAATAAATGACGTACCATAGCAACAATTGATGCATGAACTATACACATTCTTTAAAAACCATGTAGTATGCCATCTTTCAAGATTTCATCTGTTGGCACAGTTCCATACTTTGTTTCCTGCAAGTTTTATACCCCATAACAAATCATATATATAATACAAAAGATTTTTATTTTATTTTTTTAGACGGAGCTAAGTAAAACAAGATTGATAGATACTTACAAATTCCACAATTAATTTCTGATATGCCAACATATACTAACAACCCATATTTAATCCAATGTTAATCAATTCGTCTGATGGTTCTTTTTGGCATGTTAGCACTTGTTTGAAGACATTCAATGATTATTTTTGTAAAACAACTTAAAAAATACAAAAATTAAATCTAGTTAAATTTTTATAAGGAAGTAAAAATTACTTACAAACTTAGATATGAACCCTTTTCTTCCTTGTCGTCTAGTTTTATGTGCTGAATGGGTTCCATTTTCTTTTCTTTTATGAAAGAAAATACTTGAAAATTAATATTTAATGCTAAATTGTTTATTTATTGTACCTAATGATCGAAAAATCAATGATTACATATTACATTTGAAGCATGTTGTTGTTGAGATGACTCCTCCTGCGATGCAATTTTGTCTATTTCTTTGACCATCTCCTTGTACACCTTTTTTGACATTCCTACTGGCATATTTCTGATATCAACTCATTCATCTTTTGAGATTTTCATAATCTTCCTGAAAATGTAACATGACAATAAACTATTTAATTTTTACATTGATATATGAAAAGTAAATATAACAAAAGTGATATTTATAAATAATTCTAGACAAACTTTAAAATAAATATTACTTTTTTATTCCTTCTTTTTTGTTGTTGTACTTTTTGCTATTAAAAGTCTAACATGTCTCATTGACCAATTCTCTGTAAAGTCTTCCTGTAGTTTAGATAAAATTTGGTTCTTGGAATCACTAGATTGATTTTTGTATTGTAAGTGGAAAGAACGTCTATACATTTGTTCCACTAGATCCCTCAAACTTTTGTAAAAGTTTTTCCCCCTTTTGTTAACCTCCAACACCATTCCAGATGAGATAAGGAGCAATTCATTTTCATTTGCATGTTCTATTTTTTTCTTTTCTTAGAACAAAATTCATTTTCTGAGTTGTTGGTCTCTATAGAACATTAAATATATGTGAATTAATATATTGTTTGACACATGTTATCTAATAATTTTAAGTATATTATTAATGAAAATTACAAAAATAAACTCTTATTGGATCGATAGTATTTTTTCATTCACTTGATTCATCCTTTTGCAAATTTTCCATCAAAGTTTTACGCTCTTCTGGTTCTAGATCAGAAATAATCTTATCGAACTTCATCATTTTGTGGCTCTGCATGATACATAATAAACAATACATATTAGTTAAACTTACATATAGTTCAAAAATAATATTTTTTGTAAAGAATTTACGAAGAAATTTTATTTTTTGATTTTCTTGATGAGTTATCAGTATTTTTGTTACTTCTTGTCAGCCATTTCTTTATCAATATGAAACTTGTACCATATCATTCATTAATATATTTTATAAATAAATTGTCAACTTTTCAGGTAAAAAAAAAATCTCAAGAAATCGGTGCGCCATTCATGGTGTACGCACCGACATCGGTGCGTAATGGTCTTATAAACACACTGCCAAAATAATATAATACACTGTACAGTGCTCTGTGTCAACAAGGAGCACCGGTGCGTTACATCTTAACCACTGCACCGATTAACACAAACAAAATAATAAAAATCGTCCAGTGTTAGTTTTTGTAGCATAAACGCCCCGTGCAAACAAGGGACCACCATACGGTGCTCTCTGTCAACTAGGAGACCAGGTGCAGTGTGTTATATGTTACATGGTGCACCGATTAACACAATTTTTTTTTTTTTTTTTTTTGCAAAACAGTGCGAGCGCGGTGTGCCATAATGAAATAGTGCACCGATGCCCTATTTTACATATGGAGCATTGATTAAAAAAAAATTGTTTTAAAATTATTTATCACACAGTACTTCCGCGGTGCACAAGGTTACGCTGGGCGCACCGATAAAAAAATTCTGTTTTTTAAAAATTCACACAAGGGCCGACATGGATTGGGATCCAACTATGCAAGTCGTCCCGTGGGTTGGATGTCTTATGCCTATATATAGCAATACAAACCCTATAAATCTAAAATGAAAAGCCCTAATTCTAGAATCACAGAAACAACGAGAAGAAAGGGAAGAAACAAAGTGAATGTAGGGTTTAGGGTAAAAATAGATTTTTTTTTAAATTAATTAATTAATTAATTTTTAAATTTATTTTATTTTAATTAATTAATTTATTTGTTTTTTGAAAATGAAAAACAAATTGAAATTTTTTTCTTACTGCGTAAAAAAACTACAGAAAAAGTAAAAAAAAAAAAACTTTAATCACGAGATCGTTTGAAATTCTATGCTACACGGTTTGAATCACCAAAGGTTTGGAATTCTGATTGTATGAATATTTATGTTCGAAGGTATTTCACTGCTCCATAGTGCTCTCGTGCTCTCTTGCTTCAGGTATGTCTCCTGCAAATCTCTGGCTATAATTTTTTGAAAAAATAGTGAAATAATGAAAAGTGTTTAGTATTTAAAGAATTGTCTTATGAAATTAGATTTTTCGAAAATATTTTGCTGCCCATTTTTCAATTTACCAGTTGTTGTTGTTTTTTTGTTTTGTTTTGTTTTTTTTCACTTAAAGAAAATAGAGTTATGATTTTTTTATTTGTGGTTATTTTTCACCGATGTGTCACTTAATAGCACCACACTAGTGCGTCCGTTTATAACACGGCACCTGTGTGCAGTAACTAAAACGCACCTGTGCGGTGATCTGTACATTAGCATCGATAATAAGAAGTCCATTTTTAAGGCACCAAAATTACTTTTAGGTGTGTGCACAAAAAATTGTTGTTGATTTTTCTCAAATGCAGGGAGAAAATATCATAATTATATTGAATGGACAATTCTTCAAAGTCCAGCTCATTAAATAATATTTCTCAAAGTCCATCGTGGATTACTCCCTATCCATCTCGAAACGTAATATTTACTTCAGATTTTATTTATATTTTCATTATCTAATTGAATTTATGTTTTTATCCATGTCAATCATGCACATCTTAATTAAATTTATAATGTATACAAATTTGCAGGTTCATGCAGATTCAAAATTGAGTTCAGATGCACAAAATATTCAAACAACTCCAAAATGTCGGAAGCTCTTATCAGGAGCAGCATACCATAAGGCGCATATGGTAGATGAAAATGGACAACCGCTTCACCCTGCCAATTGTAACATTATTGCATTTGTAGCCACAATCCTAGGATAATGATGGTAATAATTATAATTGTTTGGTATATTGATCAATGTAATTATTTCAACATTAAACCAATTAATCATGCAATATTTTCAACGTGGTTACTAACTGATATCATATATTTTGTACTAATCATGTTCAAATATATATATATATATATATATTCTAGTGATGATGAGCGACCTACCTACCATCTTCCGTTGCACCCCATGACAATGTCAAATCGAGAGAACACTGAATTAAGAGAAAAAATCGGAGAGGAACTATACCAAGAATGGTCGAATCAACCACCGATTCAATTCCCGCTACGCCCAGATTCACCAATTAGGAATGACTACATCAATAGTAGTTATTCACAAGCTGGCAATGGAGGCAATCAAATAGAGGTTGGTATGGATGATTACTTAAGGGATGTGACTGCCATGGAGACAATGTTGTTAGATGCATTCCAAAACGATGATCAACTAGGGGATGATGCTCATATCACTGACACATTTTTTGAAAGCCCTAAATTTGCTTCCACCACCCCTCTCTTTGGACTTGGCGGTCAGTCAATTTCTACCCAGTTGGGGACAACGATGTTACAGTACAACTTGAAAGCAAAGTTTGGCTTGTCGAATGCATGTTTCTCGGAAATTTTGGGGTAAGTTACCATAAAGTCCTCCCTTATATAAATGTGAGAAATGTAATCAGTACACAATGAACAATGAACATTAAAAATGGTAAATTTTATGAACGTTAATAATTAAATCGACATTAATCTACATTTATTAATATATTTTTCCATGATCACCAACTACATGTTATTCAAAGATAAGGTTCGTCCCAGTGATAATGTCTTGCCCGGTAGCTGCGAAGAGGCAAAGAAATTGTTGAAAATGTTGGGTGTTGAGTACATATCATATCATGCATGTCCAAATGATTGTATTCTATATAGAGGAGAATATGTAGACAAAGAGATATGTCCGAAATGTGGGCATGATAGGTATAAATAAAAAAAGAAGGGTAAATCACATACTGGTCCTCCTTTTAAGATATTAAGGAACATGCCTATAATCCCAAGGATTCAAAGGCTCTTTCGTTGCAAAGAATTAGCTATGTTGTAGGGATGGCATGCCTCACATGGAAGTGAGTTGGGAGTTATGCGAATCCTAATTGATTCAATAGCCATGAAGCATATAGAGGATTCATGGCCCAAAAAATTCAAGGATGAAGTACGAAGTCTACGACTCAGCATAACCATGGATGACGTCAACCCATATTCCCTCCAGAACACCAACTATTATGTTTGGCCTATAGTAGTGATCAATAACAATATCCCCCCATGGTTGTCCGTGAAGAATGAAAATCTTATGTTGGTTCTCATAGTCCCTGGTAGAAGACAAGTGAAGAATATGGATGTCTACTTACAACCACTGGTAGATGAATTGAAGGAATTATGGGATGGGATAGATGTATATGATGTATCAAGACCCATCGCAACATAGAGAAGTTTTATGTTGTATGGCATATGTGCTTACACGACACATGATTATCCAGGCTTAGGAGTTTGCTCTGGTAAATTACATGTTTAATTTATTGATTTGTTTATATACGTAACAATATTCTTTCCCATATTATTTATTTAATTCGTTGTAATTGTTCTGATCTTCATGATATTCTTTAACGTGCCATGCATATTAATTGTATACAATAATCTCGCAGGTCTTGTAACAAAAGGGTATTTTGGATGTAAATGTTGTGGATGTAACAAAAGAGAAGGGGAGTTGCCCCAAACGAGTGGAAAAAAGCGCTTGATAATGAGTAAGCGACTTATAATTTTTCAAATTTACACAAAGTAAATATTCATGTTGAACTTTGATATAATGTATATTTTGATCTCTATGTACTATATAATGCCAGTTTGATTTCATCATTGAATGCAGAAATTGAAGCAATCAATAAATTCGTTCTTTACAATTCTGAAGCGACACAACCGTGGGTCACATTGTACGAACAAAAGAGGATGAAATGGGATAGTGACAGGAAAGAATTTAGACAGTTGAATGGTATAAGTGTGCCTTATCCCTATCATTTAAAATAAAATATTCCAAAAATATGCCCCAAGAGTTGGGTTGCTGATCAAGTCAGAGAGAAATACAGTGCAACCGGTCATTACCCGCGTGCTGAAGAGGATGCGCTAAACGTAGGGATTGGGTGCAGCAACTCGGTAATAATCTATTTAATTTATATGTACTTTTGAAACTTATAAGACATCTATATTTCATATTTTAACTATTGGGTTATTATAAGACACATGACACTATGATTTTTTTAACTTTTTTATAATAGGTGCATTTGTTCCAAACTGTGTGGGCATATGGACACCATTTTCACATAGAAAATGCCGATGCTGGAAACATCACACAAGACTGTGGAGTGGAAGTTGAGTTTGATCAATCTAGTCGATCTAGCCACCGTGATCAAAACCTAGTATGAGGGATGTTAGGTTACGTCAGAACAAGAGATCATTGAAGTGGATTTCTCTTCTTTCCAATGTGTTATTTTTAGGTGCAAGTGGTGGGACACCTTTGGTCGGAATAATGTAAAGGAAGATCGTGATAGTAGGTTGATATGTATCAACTCTAGAAAGATGTGGGATGAAGCTAAGGAGCCCTATGTTTTCCCCAAACACTGCAACCATGTGTTTTTTTACCCAGATGTGTTGGATAGGGATTGGTGGTTCATATTGAGACATGACCTTAGATCAAAACATATTTTTCAGAACAATAGTGTAATCATGCCATGCGAGCTGGAAGATAATGAGGGTGATCATGAGAACTGAGAGTGATATGGTACATGCGTTATGTCATCAATATTTATACTTTTTGAGATGGGTTTTTCGAAACATTATAATATGTATTTTGAATTAATTGGTAATTTGCATTGTGTTAATGTTAAAATCAATATTTCACTTGATAATTTGCAATTATGTTGATCTAAAAAACAATGGCGTATTGTATAAAGTTCTTTTTTTTTGTATGTAAGATCATAATAAAATAATGATAATTCTAAAGTACATGAATTTATTTGCATTATTTTCTAAACTTTATTATGTTACAATAATTCATATTATTCTAGATTTATTCTTTTACAATTATTTAAAGTTTTACAAATTTACAAATTTAAATTTTTTAATAAAATCATTTCACATTAATACAATTAAAATTTTCACATTAATACAATTAAAATTTTACAAATATTTTACATACAATTACAATTAAAATTAGAATTAGAATTAGGATTAGAATTAGAATTTTACAATTTCACATACAATTATAATTAAAATTACAATTATAGAATTTTAAATACAATTACAGTTACAATTACAATTTTACAATTAAAATAAATTCACACTAATACAATTTTTTTTTCTTTATTTATTTATTTATTTATTTTTTTATCAGGAGGGAAACCGGTAACTAGAACCATACGATCATATCTGCCACACAAGATCACATTGCGCTGCTGCCAATGAAAACCCTCCCGACTGGCATCATCCCCCGCTGACAATACATAGCAAGGTTCATAGGCTTACGCCTGACGGGCACCCACGGGGTTTGAACCGGTGACCTCTACAAATGAGTGCCTTAACAGAACACTCAATCACCAACAAGCCGCCACCCCGTGGGTTCACTAATACAAATATTTTACATAGAATTAAAATTATAATTACAATTTCAGAATTTTACATATATATAATTACAATTTTACAAATTTAAAATTTACAATTACAATTACAATTTTACAAATTTACATATATACCATAACAATTAGAATTTTAGAATTTTACATACAATTAGAATTAGAATTACAATTTTACATATATATACAATTACAATTAAAATTAAAATTACAATCATTTCACAACAAATTAACTAGCAATTGCACCACATGTTGCAAAAGAAACGCCTTAAGGCAATAGCATGGGAAAGAGTAGCCTAGAAGAAATAAGATGTTGTAGAGAAGGAACCATCCATCGTGAAGTAATGAAAGGAAAATTTTGCTTCCATGGAAGCAGGTCGTGGAGGTTTCAAAGATATTGTTGATAAGAGTTATCAACCAAAAAATTTTGCTTTAGATATTGCAATAGGCAATTGGGGATGAAAACATATATGTAAACCAACATAATCTGTTCGCATATATAAATTTTTTGTTATAGATTATATTGAAATAGGAAATTGGGGGGTGAAAATCCTTTGGTGATTAATAATCATCCGAAACAAGCATGAAATGAGCATGTAACTCAAATAATATATTTTAAATGCATTCAAGTGCAACCTATATAGCATAGATGTAAATAAAGATAATTTTTATTAAAAGAAATAGAGTTTACTCCAAGTTCATCTACATATGCCAATTTCATTCACCACTTAAGAGCAGTAAAAAAACAGTTTATTGAGAAAACAACTCCAACACATTTGTAGAGAAAATTATAACACACTATCACACTTTTCTTATCAGAGCTAAATGCTCTTATATGCAACAACGATGGATTTCATCACGCATTCACCACTTAAGAGCAGTAAAAAAACAGTTTATTGAGAAAACACCTCCAACACATTTGTAGAGAAAATTATAACACACTATCACACTTTTCTTATTGACAAAACAACTCCAATACATTTGTAGAGAAAATTATAACACACTATCACAATTTTCTTATCATAACTAAATGCTCTTAGCTTATTATTAATTGGTCAAGAGTATATAATTTTTAGGGTGGTGTTCTATGTGCACTAAAATTCCCATGATGTCCATCACAATGTATGGGGCTCATTGCAACCTGGATATATTCTGTGAGTTGTTGTGATTTTTTTCTTGTGGCTAAAACTTAGATTTGGTTGTCACCTAGTTATCATGATTCAAAACTTTGTTATCATCTCAAATCCTTATAGAATTAGATATATTATGTGAGCTAAAGTGATGTTTTGTTTGTCACAATGATTCAAAAATCAGTTATTATACCACAATATTGGCTTTCTCATTGGAGAGTAAATTGAGCGGAGTAAATTGAGTGGTTATTGTTAGAAATTGTTGTATAAGATGGGAAATTTGGATGGTTTGTAGACAATATGGATGTCATAACATTTATCTAATTTGAATTATTTAGTGTCTCTAGCCACCATGCATCTAATATGATCCATTTCAACTGAGAACGTCAATATATCATTGTGTGAATGATAACTTCTGACATCCCTAGCCATTTTCTTTGATTGTGGATGATGTTACAAACTAATAACTTGTGAAATTTTCTTTGATTGTGGATGATGTTACAAACTAATAACTTGTGAAATCCCTAGCCATTTTCTTTGATTGTGGATCATGACTCTACATTATATATTGGATAGAGGGAAAGGTTATGATAAAACTTGTATAAAAACCCTAAGGACTGAGTGGGTTTTTTCTTTTGTAAGTTTTGTTTGGAATTGAAAAATAAAGTAAAAAATATAAAAGCTAATATTACATAGTGAAAAATTTGTTTAAAATTTAAGAATAAAAAGTTGAGTAAGTTTGACATCATATAATATGAAAATTGTTTAGGATTATAAAGTAAAAAACATGTGAGATTTTTTAGCTACAATTAGGTAATTAAAGATATGTTTTTTTGAATGGAAAATAAAAAATACGAAAGAGTGTGTAGTTACAAACTATTACAATTAAGTAATTAAAGGTAAATTTAGTGTTATTTAAGAAATTAGAAATGTGAAATAATTTGGAAATTAAAAAAAATCACGTATTTAAAAAAAAATCATTATTAATTTAATTTTTTAGATATTTAGAAATACTACTAATGAATAATAAAACAATTGTAACATAAATAATATATAACAAAAAAACCATGTATTTTTGGAATAATAAAATAGTTGTAACAAAAATAATATAGAATAAGAAAAACCATGTATATTTGGATGTATGAAAATTTAGATACATTTTATTAAGTAAAATTTTAAAAGAATAATGGTTATACACAATTACAAATAGTTTTATTAAATAGTTAGTTTAGATGTATATTATTTATCAGAGGGATCAGTTCTCTTTTCACTCTAAAAGAGGTTTGGATATAAAGACATTTGATCCCTCTTGGCTCTTGGTAGATCCATAGTTAAGATTGATCTAGGCCATCTTAATTTCCCCCTTTAAATAAACTACATCATGCGTGAATACCATGGGTCAATACCATGGGTTGTTTTATAGTTTATTATTATTATACTTTTGATCCCTCATGGCTCTTGGTAGATCTATAGTTAAGATTGATCTAGGCCATATTAATTCCCCCCTTTAAATAAACTACATTCCACATGAATACCATGGGTCAATACCATGGGCTGTTTTTATAGTTTATTTTTATTTTTTATTATATTTTGACTTAGTTAAAATGTCCATTACATTATGTCAATCTTTTTATTTAATTTACTTTTATTTTTATTTTTGTGTATTTTGACATAGTCTCACCAAAACCTAAATTCAATCTAAATTATTAAAAGAAAAAAAAAATAACATTATAAAAAACATATATAAAACTATTTACTTGTGGATCTAATGGCCTAAAACATTTCAATTGTCTAACATTTGATCCAATGGCTCAGACATGGACACACTCACAGCTAGGGGAGTTGTTTTCAAATAGGAACGCTTTAAGGCGTAAATATTACAATGACAATTAAAATTTTACAAATATTTTACATACAATGACAATTAAAATTACAATTAATAAAAATACAATTACAATTTTAGAATTTTACACACAATTATTTAATATTAAATTAATTAATAAACATATGATGCAGAAATTCTACTATAAAACAAATCCTTGCGCACAATACAGTGTGAGTTTCCTTTATCATTAAATCCTCAATCAAAATCTTCACACAAGTCTACTTAGATTCAATTTAAATTACATATGAAGAGAGAGCCAAACATTAACTAAATAATTGCATAAAATACAACCAGAAATTTACAAATGCAAACCATTCCTTGGCTGATTATTACAATGGTCAGCCTCTAGGCTCTCGCTCTTCACATGAACTCTCATGCTAATTCTCTCTATCTCTCACTGTATCTTTTTCATCCTCACACAAGTCTCATATTTATACCCAATTATGAATTAACTCCAATCCATGATTTGCTCCACACAAATCTCAATCAAAATCTAAAATAGATTTATCCCCTATTTGACTCAACTAAATTCCATTGAAGGAATTCCTGATCCCTAAATTATGTACCTAACTCAATTCCACTCATATCCTCCATTTATTAAAAGAATATTTACAATAATCCTCACACTCATATTTTTCTCTCTTAATTTATGAAAATGAGCATAATAATTTATAAAATAATTAAAAATACATCACCCCCTATTTACACAATATTTTAATGAAAATCAAGTAGGATGCTCCTGCATCAGACTACCCACGTAGAGAAGTTTCCATAGACTCCTGTCTATGAGGTCTGCCACTTTTCTGTAATAATGCGACAACCACAAGTCTTGATGGCTTGCTCCCTCCAGGATTCCAAACTTTGTTCTGCCACTAGTCCTTTAACGTATCAACTCCATTTTGTAATTCACCACCTACTCTGTCAATTGGATTCCATCGGTCTTTACAACAATTGCTTCTGCCAATTCCTCGGAGTAACTCCTCTTTGTTTGATGCTTTCATCTTCAATTGCGCTGAATACTCAACTTTATGAAGTGAAGAATAATCAATAATTTCTCCTTGATCACAACTATAGTCATCGATTTCTCCTATAGTAACAAATTTGTCATCCTGTGTTGTACCTGCATTCATCAACAAACTACTAGTTTTAAAAATATAAGACCTTTCGGTCTCTTTTGATGCTTCAATCACTAATCTCCCATCATAGATTTTATGGATTTCAATAAATCCTCTTTGGAATTGTTGGCTGCTTTCATCTTTATCCTGCTGGTTCAATACTTCTGTTTCCTTTATGTCTCTATGGACATAACTTCCTTGCTGCTCCTGATTTTTCATCTCATCTCCAAATATTTTCTGTTCAATTTATCTGATTTCAACATCATATTTATTAATGTTGTTTTTTGTACCTACAACCACTTTTTTATTTGAAAAGTTATCACATTCACTCAACTCTATAAATGTTAAAAAAAAATCATCCCTATCATGCACGACAACTGCAATCTCTTTTGTATTAGGTTCTGCAAGCTTCACTTCTCCCTTAGGTTCCTTAAGCCATCATTCGAAGAAATCTATTTCCATGTGAAATCTTTCCAACATTTCATCACAACCTTCATTCCCAGCTTCATTCTTCTTCTGACAATCTTCCCGAGTTATCCTGGTTTCTGTATCATCACACTACAACATTCTGTCAGCAATTTCATTAAAAAAATTCATTTTTTTACCTCCTTGGACTATCAATTCGGCATTTTCATTATGCTTCTACTCCATAACAGCTTCAACTGTCTGTCTTACACCAAACAAGAACTCATCTATGAATTCCTTCTGCTGCAACAAATCAGTACCTTCCTCCTTTGAAAGGCATTCTCCATCATACTTCACCTCAAGCGTTTCATTCATCTCTTTGACAATTTCACCAGTCTGTCCATCATTTTATGCACATCCTACAAACATACACAAACTATGAGTTTTAAAAATCCAAGGCTTCATAGCCTCATCTGCTTCTCTTGTCAACATATCCTCAAATTCTTCTGAACTATTCCACTAGTTCATGAAATCTCTCTCATTGATCTCGTCACCCAGAATTTCACCCTATTTTGGGCCACAAATGGAAACTTCCATTTTCAACTCAGCCTCTCTGAGTTCTTCACATCTCATTTGAACACTCATCATCTGCTCGAGCTTCCTCAACGCTTTTGTCAACTGTATGTTTACCTGTTGTTCCCTCTTTGCATGTAGCCTCTGCCACTTCACTTTCTTCCTCATGGTCCAACCATGTCTCTGGTTTTTCATATTTCTCTACAAAAATTCCATCAATAACTCAAGGTGAACCTCTATCTCAGCTTTCTCCTACTCATACTCTTCATCAGTCAACTGCTTACATATGCCATTTACCTTGGAATTTTCCTTCTTCTTTCTTCTGTTGTGGTCTTCATCAGATCTTCTGAAATGACTATCACCAATCATCTTCTCCTCCTT
Source organism: Pinus albicaulis (assembly GCA_034641835.2). Taxonomy (NCBI): domain Eukaryota; kingdom Viridiplantae; phylum Streptophyta; class Pinopsida; order Pinales; family Pinaceae; genus Pinus; species Pinus albicaulis. The sequence continues at coordinate 269,835,890 of CM076572.1, read as the reverse complement.
TGTGAACTTACTTTGTTCACGTGTGGATTTCATTCGAATCCCCTTTTTAGAAAGCCTCAATACTTTCCATCAACAATACAAGCTCTCTTCCCGCGCTTGACCTTTTTTAGTTCTCTGTCTTGGAATCATTTCTGGGCAATCCTCTTGCTCCTCTTTGCTGCAAACAACATCTGCAGTATTTCATGTGTTATAATGACCAACTCTTTGGGTGTCGGGCTCCGCCGATGATGCACCTAATTACATTTAACCCTTTGACTTGATTTAAGACTCTTTGACTCTATACTTGACATCAACTCTTCATCTTGGATGAAAATTACACCCTCTTGTACAATAACTCATTGGTTTAACTTGACTCAAGCTATCCAAATTTTCATTTGATCTTAACATCTGATTTGACTTCAAGACTTGACCCAATAATTACAATAGTGGATATTTTGACTCTAATTCAAGTTATACAACATACCAATGAACATCCACCCTTAATAAATTTTCATGATGTAAAATATTCACTCTCTCTCATACTCCATTCTTAGGAAAATATCACAAGTCACCAATTACATCATCTCCCTGTATCATTTCACATGCTATTAAAGCCTTTAAATCAAAATGCAATCCATTTTCCCAAGATTTATTTTATGGTGAAAATAAATAAACCATTTAATTTTCAACATTCAAAAATACGTTTTTGAAATGAATTATCATACTTCATTCTCCCTTCAAGGTTATTTAATAAATCTCCTATTCTTAATTCCAACTCTCCGGATTCCACTCTTCATACCATAACCTCTTCAACACGCTCATCATCTTAGCACAGATAGTTTTCCTGTACTTACATGCAGCTCATTATTTGTAGTGACAGTTCTCATGCAACACTGTCTCTCTTGGTGTCGCTTTGCGTTCTCCATATGACCCTAAGCAATCACCACCGATCTTCACGTATTTCCAATGCGATTTCTTATACCAGCAATGATTATCAAATTATCTGGGGTATAAAACTCTGAAAAATATTCCACAAGACAACCGTCGATACCCTGAACACAAATCTTCTCTTTCTAAGATACTCGAAGCCTTCAAACCCATAAAAAAAATACCAAAAGAACATAGTCGATTCTAAACTCTTTTAAAAACATCTCACACGATCCCAACATTTAAAATACCACACACAGATCAAGGAATACTACTACGCTTCCACTGTGCCAGTGAATCCACCATAAGAATCAATCTTTCCCTATTAATTTTCTTCCCAAAAAAATTGATGTAGAAAAACAAATTCCCACTTTAATGTTTAGAATAGCAAAATCATTAAATTTTACTAAGTCCCAAATAGGTTTACTCTCCACATATGATGGAACTTATTCGTTCCTTATCTCTTAGTGTGCAACTATGGTTTCCATACCATTTTAAAACATATAAACAATGATCCTTATTTCAAACTCTACAAGTTACAATTCCCCTTTGTAACTTCATTATTTAACTGTGTAAATATCATCTCATTACAAAAGTCGATGTAAACACTAAGGAAGTCATTGCTATATGTAACAATGTGAAACTAACAAAGTTTGCTGCATTACCAGACATGGAATAATGCCTTTGGAAGAAAAATGCTGTAGTATTGCAGTCGCTGCCAATACAAACCATCACACAGGGATCAAAGCAATTGCAACCAAGGATGTCAGAGCAATACAATCAAAGCAATACAATGTCAAAGATGACTGTGTATGAGAAATCGGAAGGTGCTGTCTATATATATCTCTGCTCACACATATACTGCATATTGGCTTATACCATGCCCCATGGAAAATTGCATTAGTTCCTCACGCAGTCACACAGGAACTAAATCCACACACCAAACCGTAGTTCATGCTAACTGCCTCCACAATTCCACGGTGACTGTCAAACTGCTAACACTGTCTCGGATTCAGTTTGTGCTGACCGCACACCACATATCCACGCGATCTTTAGAACTGTGAAGGGATTATATTGTAGTAAGAAAAAAGAAGAAATTGAAAGACAAAACAACAGAGACCATATGGCACCAGGAATATGTGAGAAGATAAAAAATGGAGATACTACCTATATCAAATTAATACAGAACCAACTCCACCATTCATTTCTCAAAAGTTTGCTCGCATTGGAATTCGATTTAAAAAATAGGTTGACAATAACCATAAGCGATTGACGATAACCACTCGATGTTTAATGGAGATGACAGGGATCCCGATTAGAAGAGACGTATCATTTAACTGCAAAAGCTCTGATTTAAGCTATTCCATCTTCAACTCCATGGACCTCTGGAGAGCCCCTCTTTTGGCTTCGGGTAATTTAGCCAAAAGGGCCTCGAACATTTCCAGGGTTTGTTTCACAGCGTCTTTGGCAGTCTCCACCTCCTCATCAAAATAAATGGTTTCCTTAGATTCCATTGCCATCTCAAGCTCTTCTCATAGCACACAGTCATATCAATAATTTAAAATTATTGGGAAAACAATCTGTCTCAAGCAACTCCATCAACCATGGCAGTGATTTCTTCACGCTGCAATTAATCCGTGCTCTCACTCACAAATATCAATTTCATTGGTGCTACAATGCAGCTCCAAGATTCGACACATCAACCCACATAGCCACACTCCAATGCCACTTGAGTGAAAGCCCAATCAATTCACAAAAAATCGCCCAATCTAGGTTTGTTTCATCAACATAACAACTTCTTCATTGGACCACTGTGCATATTTAATGTTGGAGAATCATGTCTTTCACCAAACCGCAACCTTCGCCAATTCTGCCAGCAATACATGCAACTTCTCGCAGATTTTCACCGCTCCACCACTTCACATTCTTCTTTCACTATACGCAGAATCTTTTGCTGGGCTCTGATACCAAATGATGCAGAAATTCCGCTATAAAACAGATCCTTGCACACAATACAATGTGAGTCTCCTTTATCATGAAATCCTCAATCACAATCTTCACACAAGTATACTTGATTCAATTTAAATTACATATGAAGAGAGAGCCAAACAGTAACTAAATAATTGCATAAAATATAACCCAAAATTTACAAATGCAGACCATTCCTTGGCCGAATATTACAATGCTTGGCCTCTCGGCTTTCGCTCTTCACATGAACTCTCATGCTAATTCTCTCTATCTCTCACTGTATTCCTCACTCTATTTTTCATCCTCACATAAGTTTCATATTTATACACAATTATGAATTAACTCCAATCCATGATTTGCTCCACACAAATCTCAACCAAAATCTAAAATAGATTTATCCCTTATTTGACTCAAATGAGTTCCATTGAAGGAATTCCCGATCCCTAAATTATCTACCTAACTTAACTCCACTCATATCATCCATTTATTAAAAGAATATTTACAATAATCCTCACACTCATATTTTTCTCTCTTAATTTATTAAAATGAGCACAATAATTTATAAAATAATAAAAAATACATCACCCCCTATTTACACAATATTTTAATGAAAATCAAGCAGGATGCTCCTGTATCAACATCACGATCATGATAACCATCGTACAAACATCATATTTGACTAAAAAACATATTCAAATTTGCTAACATCATCGTGATTATGATCATATAAAAAAACACAATTAGCATTATATAACATCATCATAATACAAACATCAAATATACATCTCATGTGAAATAACTGCTATCACATACACATCTATCTGCAAGTTGCACATTAAATGAACATATCTAACATGACCTAAAAATATACACATCATGATGATCACCAACATGTAAATTAAGCACAACTGCAACATGAACATAAAATACATGGACCATCCATATATATATATATATAACTGAATAATGTAAAAAATATGCAACTTTAATATAAATGTCATGGATCAGCTGGTGGTACATCATCAATAGCAGTACTAGTTGAGGCCTGCTCAATCAATGGTGTAGCCCCGACAAGCTCAGATACAGGCTGATCATCACGTGCCTGCTGATCTGGTATTGGTGCCTCATGCTGACCAGGATCAACTATCGGCTTCTCATCGTGATGACTTGACATAGTCGATGGTCTAGCCTTCTCATGATCATGAGTATTGCTGGATGATGCAGGCTACTGACTAGACGTGGCCGATGGTCCAACCTGCTCTCCATGATGACTGCTGCTCGATGCTAGTGGAGGCTGCTCATATGGCGCGACGCGAGGTGAATGATCATCAGATGATGCATCGCTGCTCACAGACTGTCGATCACGTGTTGCATCTCGACCACACCTATAACATGCAACGATCCTCCTTAGCTGCGTAACTAAGGTCGTAGCTCCTACGACATGCCGCATTAGGCTGTACATGTCACGCGACATGCCTCTCCACATATGTAACAACCTACCATCGGCCTGTATGTCTCTCATAGTAGTGGGCCTGACTCCTGCCTCAACAATCAATGTACAGAGTTGGTCTCCCAACTCCAACTTGAATCTACTATCAAGCCTACCGCGCCTAGCAAAAGGCAGTACTGGCGCACCAGCAGGATCAGGTCTCTCTGTGTTGGCCTCATGATCACCTGCATCTGGCATATCCTGATCGTCATCAGGACCACACCTGAATCATTTGGTGGCGCTGGCATGTCCTCGCCATCAAAAGACCCAATGTATGCAAAATATATACAAGTACACAAAAATAATTAGACAATTTCATTACACAATTTAATAAAAACAAGTTAAAGAATATGTTAGAATAAATTTAAATAAAACAACAATATTACATCTATCATCTGGCGGCTCATCATATGTGAAGAGGATGTTGGCACGCCCTTGCCAATCCAAACCAGCATAAGGACATGGGACTATAATGAAGGGATAATCGTCAACACTGGCTAGCAACTCCAGTGCATAATGTGATATCCTCATGGAAAACTCAGTCTCGCCCCTCTTAGGCATCATCTGTCCCCATATGTGCATCCGTGCATACAACATTGGCCTACGAGGCTGTCAAACAAAAGTAGGCATCGTCTCTGGAAACCTCTCAAAAAATAAACAAAATAGCTCCGAAGAAAAAGGGAAGTTGACCCTCCCTTGTGCTTGAGCATGACACCTATCTAAGGCTGTACATAACTGCCACAAAAAAATGGCAGACCACTTGAAAAGTCGTGGCTCCTGTACTAAAGAATAAAAATAATATAGAAGCGAGCAATTAATGCATTGTCCGTCACTGTTTTTGTGTGAAATGGTCGAAATTAGAAGTGAGAGGCACCTCACCGCCTAAATACCAAATGCAGTAATACGTAACCGCCCTCTGGAGACCTGAAAATATGAAGGAGATAGTATATCTGCGCTAATGTATCTTTGGGAGTACGCTAACTGAATCCATGCTGCATAGCCAACTGGAACATCTGGGAACGAGGGAAAATCCACCCCTCTCCTCGATAGCCCATTAATGAAATAGATGTCCTCCTCAGTGGGCGCGTACCACTGGTTAGGACCAACCTGGAAAGCTTGTAGGTGGGCATTCCACCTGCGGATAAGATGTCGCAAAAACACACCATGACCCTTTAGGGAGGTAGCCTCCTCATAGAACTTGAGGAGGTCTACCTACCTTAGGAGCCACTAGGTAGCTGTATAATAGGGTGAGGGAACACATCTCTCTCCCTCTCTCAAGCCTTCCACTTGCAAACCATGTTATACTGGTCTGCCTATTATTGCTCTTGTTCCCTCTGTTCTCTCCTTTCACGTCTCTGAATTATTGATATATTAAATACAATTTTTTTATTAAATGAGACATTTATTTAGGAATATACATATCTAATTTTTTTTGAAAAAAAAAATAGTTGGTGTGCCACAAAAAACAAGCATGCACCGGTAATGGTGGGTCTTTTTTTGTCGCGCACCGAAGGCAGTGCACCAACAAATTTCTAGAGCACTGAAGGCGGTGCACATGAAAATTTGCAGCGGATCACCCTCCTGGCATTGTTCATAAGTCAACGGTGCGGTGGTATAATAGAACACACCGTTGACTATGGGCTGGTGTCGGAGGGCGGTGCGTTGACCAAAATATACGCCTAGGGCGTATGGTTTGGTCAAAACACCGACCTCCTGACATCATTACTTTGTCAATGGTGCGGTCTTTTACTAGGCCGCATTGTTGACCAGGTCGAAATTCCAGAATGCAGTGCGTTGACAAAAATAACCACCCCGGGGAAAATATTTAGCATTGTCGTTATTCCACAAGGTCAACAGTGCGGCTGGGTAACCGACTGCACCGAACCTTTTTTAAATTTTAAAATATCACGGTGCACCTTTCGGTATCGCCCTAGAGTCGGTGTGGATACCGTAAGCACCGGTTGCGGCGCGACTTCCAATAAATTTAAAATTGGCACCACCATGGCTTAGGTTCTGGCCGAATGGCTCGAGCGCTCCGCGTAGGAATATATATATATATATATATATATATATATATATATATTCCTGCGCGGAGCGCTCAAGATATATATATATATATATATTAAACGGTTAATTTTAAGTTAATTTACAATTCTAATCCGCTAAAAGGCTTAATTATGGAAAAAAAAGAAATATACTTGTACATTTGGCCGTCGAGGAGGTATATTGGCTGTAAAATTTGCAAAAGTAAAATTTCCCACCGTTTTGCAAAATTCAAAATGCATATTGGTGGACAATGCAGAGCAGCAGTGCGTACAATGGGTGCAATGGGAGCACCAATGTCCGGGCGGCTCAGAAAAGGATAACTTGCACCGGTGCTTGAGAGCTTTGGAGCACTGAAAAGTGAAAAATGCGGTTTTTTGGCCGTAATTTTTTTTATTTACCTTGTTCCGATGCGCGGGGTTTTATACGCGCACCGGTCCGGTTTCTTAAGACCGCACTGGGCGGTTTCAGTTTTGGCGCGCGATTTTAGGATGCACCAGTGCACAATATTTGTAAAGCATCGGTGCGCTATAGTAATAAGACACACTGGGGTGGGTTTGTATGGAGCACATGGTGTCCGATGTGCCAATGTTTTTTGTGCACTGGTGCTTTTTCTGGTTGAACGCACTGGTGCAGGTTAGGATGATAAGCGCACTGGATGAAAAACATCCGCAAAAACCTCCACCCGCTAACCTCCTATAGTAACCTCCGCTACAAACAGATGTCTGGGGTATTTTTATAAGGGGTTCCTCAAAAACATCTTCTAGAAGGTCTTTTCCTTGTAGTGTGAGGAGGAGGACCATGCGACTGAGGAAGATGAAGGAACTCCATGACTGCTCGGTAGCAAGGTTAATCTATGATTTTTGTCTACTCAGGACATACTTCAGTTATTTTATTTTCATATGTGACTAAATATTTTTTAAAACAAGACTGTTTAACTCTCTTAAGGGGTTGGTTTCCTCCTATGAGGAAACCCCAAACTTGGTTTATTTTGAAAACTTCCAAGGCAAGGATTGGCTAAGTACTGCTTGCCATATCTACCCATAACCTCTATAAAGTTTATTTTATGCTTGAAATATAGTTTACCCTAACTTACAATATATATATATATATATTAGTTAAACATATATACGTTTCAAAAAAATATTTAACAAGTTTTTTAATAATGAAAATTCACTCTCACTTTACTATGGAGATTATTAATTTTTAAATAGGCTTTGTTACAATGGCATGAGCCAATACCATAGCTTACTATTTACCAGCCTAGATCCATCTTAACTCCAGATCTACCAAGTGTAGAGGGGGATCAAATCTCTTGAGATGTAAACCTCTTTTAGAATGAAAAGTGATTTGATCCCTCTCCATCGTGGGTAGATAAGGAGTTAAGATGGATCGAATCTAGTTTAATTCTCCCCTTTAAGTATGTTATATTCCACATGAATACCATAGGTCAATACCATGGGTTCACATATAACCTAAGCTCAAAAACCACTTGTAACTTGACCAAGTGTTTACCTTAACTACCCAACAAAACTTAATAAAATAATAATATCAACATAACAAATTTATTTTTATTATTTTAGTTTGAAGTTATTTTTGTTTTAATAAGGTTATTTTTTATTTTATTTTATTTTTACCGAGTCAAAATGTTTGTAGGAAATTACATTTTTTTTTTAAACCATGGTGAATCGATAATTCTTTGGGTGCATGACATTACATTACAACATATCTACCATACTGGGGGGAGGTGCAACCACATACCAAAAAAATCATAACTCATGTTTATATGATACATGTTCATGTGACATTTTTTACAATTAATCAATTCAATTAAAAGAGAAAAGATGCCATAATTACTTTTGGGATAAATCTCGATCTTTGATTTTCCATTTACTATTAAGAATATTTTAAAATATTTCATGAAATTTAAATCCGTGCCATCCACCTTTGTTTTTTTAACTGGAAAGAGTATTTATATTATAAATCCGTGCCTTGCAGCAAAAAATATATTAGGTAGTACATAACATTAGCTTCAAAATTTCTATCTTGTTTCTCATATCGAGGAGATATACAAAATTATTGAGAGCTTGTCACTGATCAATAAAATTGGGGTTTCTCTAGGTATAAACCTTACATAATTTCCCCATCAAAACAGGACATTCAAAAAACATGAACTACTGGTTGATAATATAAACCTTGATACTAATGAACCTGCCACCTTCCCAGGAAGGCTCATTTAAGTCCAAACATTTGGTTGTTTCCTATGAGATTGTGCTTGATACTTCAATAAAACTTTTAGTCATTTGCTTGAGCCATTTCTCATTGCAAAGCATCTATTTCATCTTCTTGATGTCCTACTTGATTTTTCAGACTTTGGATTTCATTAATTTCATTATTTATGGTTGCTCATTGATTATTTTTCTTTACCCTAAAAGTGAAAATGTCCAATTGGATTACATCAACTCTTTGAGCCAGATTGGAAATGAGAACCCTATATTACTACCCTTTACAACATTGATTGGTTGCATAAATATCGACTAGTCAATTTATAAGTGAAAACTGCTATAATTCTTCTCATTCCATGAACCAAATACTAACTCAATTTCTACTACCATGAGGTCTTGATCAGGGTCAAGATGATTGAATAAGTTTTGTCCACAGGGCTAAAACACAAAATTTTTAAGACCCACAATGATTGATATTTTTTTTGAAAGTTTTCAAATTCAATATCCACAGGGTCTGTTTCCTTTGCAATAAGTGGACTACGGAAATTAACACTTATACCCTCTTTAATTGTGACGATGCTTTACAGAACCAACCATACTCAACGAGCTCGAAGGAAGACAAAGGAAAAATTGATGTTCTCAATACCAACACTGTAAGGTTCCCAATACCAACATCATTAGGTTCCCATCCGATATACATGCAACACTTACTCAGACTAGAATGATTGTGACATGAATTCTATGCAAAGAGACTTCACCAACACCATGCATTTAATCCAAATTATTTTATTATCCAACCTGAACAAGTTAGAATTGAACTGTGAGCCATGATCATTCATGAAATTTGAAGAAAGGGAAATTAAATTCTTTTTGAATTTTCACCCAGGGTTGAAAAAGAAAGCATGCTACTTGCTCCAAAAATATCTGGATTCTTTTGAAAGTTTCCCATACCTCACTCCGTTTCCAAACTCACCCCTCATTTTCAAAATATGGGAGAAGCATCAGGGTGGTGACTTATGAACGTTGGAAAGCCAGCATAGAGAAATCCCACATCCTCGTTGATGCAAAATATCATCACACTTCTTTATTACCTTCACCTGTATCCTTGTTACCACATATAATGATTGTAAATTCAGGTTTGATTGCTTTGTACTTATATTAATCTCCACCTTAATTGGGATGGCATACTCGATTGATTTAAGCGTATCTGACTACCTTGCATCACTAAGCCCCCCCGGTATTCCAATGATATTTTTTTTCTATTGTTTAAACTTATTCAAATAATTGATGCACTAAGTTGGCCATTGATATATAAATCTCCTGCTTTCAATTTACAACCGTCATTAGGAAGTTTGTCAACTTATTTATTATGGTCTCGTAAAGCATGAAAGTATGCTATCCATGAAATGGATTTTGATATTTTTCGTACTCTTTTCATAATATTCTCTAGAGATTTCTGCTTCGACATTGTCTTTGACTAAATGTTGCAAAATGAGGAGGGAATCTCCTAGGATTGTGATCTCTTGCACCTACTTTTATTTTTCTATCAAGAGACCTTGATAAAAAATGTGAATTTTTACTTGGTTGTTTGTCACGTGACCAAGTCCCCATGTGTACCTAAATACTTTGTCATACCCAGAGCTATAAAGAACCACTCTGTCTCCTGCAACCCTTTAAATCCATACCATCCACTTAAGAAGTATTGATAATTAGCTTAAAATTCTAAAAATTCTATTCGAAAATAAACATGAGTATGAACATAATTAAAAATTTCTACTCCCACCAAAATTTTTAAAATATTAAAAAAATGCTCTTTATCACAATAAAAGTCTAAGTTTAATGGGAACAAATTTATTACGATGTTAAGATGTTTGACCATATTTCCTTAAATATTTCAATTTGTAAGTCATTACTTAAAAGTGTCACACTCCTAAGAAGGTAATGCTTAATTGTCATTATAAATAAATATATAAGGCTAACCTTAAAATTTAAGAGGGCATATTTGTTGTTAATCAAATATTTTTGATGAGACACGTTTTATAAGTTTTTGTGACTTTATTTTGAATATATGTTATATTTATATTTGATTTATTTTAGTATTTTTATTTGATTATAAATAATTTCTATGATTGGGTAAAATTTTATTATTATGTCACTGCTTATGCAATGACATCTATTATTAGTTGGGAGCTAATAGTTTGTCCGTACGATTGCAAATTTTCATTTCTCCATAGTTAATATTAGGATTTTGGGTGAAATTTTTGGATGACGTGAGTGCACCGCCACATGCCCGACTCCAAAATTTGAGGTTTGACATCATCCTGCCATGCATGATAGACAAGTGTTGATTCAATTGTAGAATGGAGGTACAGGAAATGATGATTGTTTGTGCAAATGGGAGTTAATTTGGGTTGTGTTGAGCTCTGGTGGTGTAAATTTCATTTTAAGGGTGTTGGTGGAGAATTTATTAGCATTAATTAATTATCGATAAGTGGGTTTAGGTGTTTTCGGCCTTGAAAGGGGCTGTTGTGGCACTCGTTGACGTTGCATTTGGTACTTCTGTGCCTACGGTTTCTTTGTGGCATAATTCATGTTTGTCAGGATTTTGTTGTTATTACCAAGTGGGTTTTTGTTTTAGTTCACTGGATGTGAGCAATGAACTTTATGTGAGAATACTGAAGTAGTGGAATTTGTGTGCGGAGTGTTGAAGCAGTGAAATTTCATGATGCAGGATTTCCAACCTTCTCGATGACTGTTTGACAAGTGAATGTGTGGAAATTGTTTTGTGCTTTAATTGTCGTGGTGCATAATTTAGAGTTCTAATGGTTAACTATTTCGTAGAATTTTCAGGTTAGAGTTTAGAATTTAGAGCATAACAATTGTTTGGGCAAGTGGGTTGCTGGATTCTAGCGATGGAAACCTGGTGAGTTTTTGAGTTCTCCCTGTGAGGAAACTGTGGTTTAATGGGTGATTTTATTTGTTAATAGAAGTGTTAAATACATTGTGAGGTTGAGTTTCAATGGTTTGGATGAAATGTTGTATGAATAAAGCAATAGTAACTAAGCACGACTGGGCCGAAGGTCGGCTCATCTTTATGTTTGCGGAAGTCTTGTGAGCAAGGTGTCGATCCCAGTTGCATGTGGTCTGGTTTTAGATTGTCTTCCGACCACTATTTCATGATTTTTTGTAGCTGTTACGAAGATATTTTCACAAAATTTACTCTAAGAGCTGCGAGAGCGGGAGTATAGGAATATTTGCATTTTCAGAAGGCTCGTGAGCAAGGTGGCATCAACGACTCCAAATCATGTTGTTTTATATGGTCGAGGTTTCAGAGTTATATTGACATAAACATGTGGATGCGGAAGAAAATAACTCGGAGCTCAGTCAAGTGTGACACATAGACACAAGGATATGTTAATTATTAAGTTTAAAAAATTTGCGATGTCAGAAATTGGTGCATGTTTATGTTTTAGCAGACTCATGGACAAGGTCTCGATGCAAAATCGATATCATGGTATTTTGAATAGTCAGGGAGTCAAAAGTCTATTGGCATGAATATCTAAGTGGTAAAGGAAATAATGCCAACCTGAGTTGGGCCCGACGCATAGACGCAACTTTTCAAGTTTCTAAAATTTGTGGTGTCTGAAGTTGACCGATCTTTGCATTTCCACAAGGACCTTGACAATAAATACATGAAAAAATAAATAAATGAGCCGTGTTAGATCGTTTAATTTGCATTTTAGAGCCTCATTCTATGTATGTGAGTTTTCTCATGGCTTTTATGTTTAACCCATTGTTATAGGACACATTTTGTGCTATTAATTTGTTTTTCAAAACATTAAATTTATTGGGGTAAAATTTGTAGTTTAACTTTCGGGAAATCATAATCTAAGATAATTACGAACTAGGAAAACAAGTGCATAAAATAATTGACGCCAAAATTGAACTTTCAAGGATATTGGAGAACTTTTGATACCAATGCTACCAGTATTCTGAGTTTCCAATTGTGGGATTTTCTAATGTACGTTCTTTGTAAATTTTATGCATATATGAACATTCTTGAGTCGGGGTGGTAAGAGTACGTTTAAAAAAATCAAATTTAGAATAAGGGCACCAGTCTCTATTTCAGTTTTTTTTTGTGTTTCTTTACAGTCCTAGTAAATCGTAGTCAAGGTTGGCCTCAACTTCATGGTTGGGCAGTCGACATGTCTGTGGAAAATAATCATATGGAAAAGGCCGACCTCCGATCCGTCTTGGAAAATGCTGAGCTTGGAGCGGTCTTGAAGTTGGAACTAGCGTTTAAGTTGATTGTTTTTGAATTTTGTAATTTATGAACTATATTTACATTATTTTTTTGTTTAGACGAGGAATAAGGGGTTGATATATTTTAAACATTTTAATATCAATTTGTTTTAATTTGTGCATAGTTTTTGGTTTTTTATGTTAAAATTTTAGATAGAAATAATAATGATATTTTTTGTAGAATTGCTTTAAATGAATCTGTCTTATAAAAATAATGTTGAATTTTATTTTATTTTTAAAATTTAAAATTTAAAATTTTATTTTTATTGATAAAAAAATGAAGTCTTTTAAATTACATTTATTAAATAATATGTTAATTTAATTGAAAAAAAATATTATAGACAAATATCTTTCTTATGTGGGCCTTCGTACAGGCAAGTCGGAGGTCAGGCTGACTATGAGGTCAGAGGTTACGGTTGTAAGCACAAATTGCTATATGGACATATTTATGTTGTGGCCCCTACCAAAAGCAAGTCGGAGGCCGGTCCGACTGTGAGGTCGACATTGTCATTTGAATGGTTTCTTTAGATGCTCTCATAGATAAGGGATAAGGAATTGATATATTTTAAACATTTTAATACTAATTTATTTTAAATTGTGCTTAGAGTTTGGTTTATTATGTTAAAATTTTAGATAGAAATAATAATGATCTTTTCTGTAGAATTGATTTAAATGGATTTGTCTTATAAAAATATTATTGAATTTATTTTTTTATTGATAAAAAATAAAGTGTTTTAAATTATATTTATTAAATAATATGTTAGATAGAAAAACAAAATAATATATTACAGACACATATGTTTCTTATGTGAGCCTCCGTATGGGCAAGTCAGAGGTTAGGCTGACAATGAGGTCAGAGGTTGCGGTTGTAAGCATAGATGACTATATGGACATATTTCTTTTGTTGTGCCTACTGAAAGCAAGTCGGAGGTCGGCCCGACTACAAGGTCGGGGGTCGACATTGTCATTTGAATGGTTTATCTAGACACTATTGATTACTGACACTCCCTGACCAATTCGGCTCCAACTTCAACACTTCATGTGAGCTGCTGTGAGGTCAGAAAAATTCAACACAAGTTGCAATATCTGTTTAGTTTAAATATTTTTTTAATCAAAATTATTGACGTATACATTAATTTTCATATTAGTTGCGATTAAAGTACTCTATTGGTAATTTAGTTTTTTTGTTCAATATAAATTGAAAGTACAAATTTTTGAGTTTTGTTCTAAATATAAATAGGCAAGGAAATAGTTTTTATAATAATTTATATTGTTTATAGCTGATTGATTTTTACCATTAGAAAAAAAATAACAATATTGACATCATTTTTTTCTTCAAAGAAGGGATAACGGGTTCACTTATTTTGAACATTTTATCTTATAAGAATAATTTATTCAATTTAGATTTTTATTGATAAAAGAAATAATATATTTTAAATTAATTCTATTAAATAATGTGTTATATGAAAAAACAAAATAATATGTTATAAAAAAGCAAACTATACATATGTGTTTGTTTTGTGGACCTACCAGAAGCAAGTTGGAGGTCGGGTTGGCTATCAGGTCGGAGGTCGACATTGTCTTTTGAATGGTGTTATGGCACTCCTCGACCTATTCGATTCTATAAACATGTCCAACTATATGCAAATATTTGTTTTGTGGTTCGTATTGAAAGCAAGTCGGAAGTAAGGTGTGGCTAAAATGTAAGAAGTCGGCCTTGTCGTTTGAATGATGTCTCTGGACACTCGCGACTATTGACAGGACCTGCCCAAATCAACTCCATCTACATTAATACATGCAAGCTGGTATGGGCGATGGCGAATTGAATGAAAGTTTCCATATGCATTATATTTAAATATTATTTTAGTCAAAATCATTCACGTATACATTAATGTTGATAATATGTGAGATTCAAGTGCTCTATTATTTTATGAGGAAATGTGCAAAAATGGTCAAATTATCTGGTTTCATGGTGTTTATCGTTTGTGTTGAGATTTCAGAGTGTTGATGCCATTTATTACTTGAAAATTGTATCTTATTCTATCGTCCATGTTTTATTTATGTTCTGATACATATTTGTCTTATAATATATTTTTTTATTCAATATGGATTGAAAACATAATTTTTGGATTTTGTTTTCTAGAATTTAGGTTCACTATTCTTATTCTTATTATTTTTTATAAATGACTTAAATGAGTTTTATGATCATGTCTATCATTAGTTTATAGGTTATGAATATAAAGTTAGATATCTATTAAAACTAGTTGTTATTATACATTAGCTACTTGACATTTAGTGGGAAAAAAATGGTTGATTTAAATTTAATTTTTAGTTGTCATTATACATTCTCTGCTTGAAATTTAGTGGCAAAAATATGGTTGATTTAAATTTAATTTGTTTTTTAAATATAAATAGGCAAGGAAATAGTTTTTATGTTTGGTTTTGTTCTTTTCTTCCCTAGATCAATTTCATTTTAAATTTCAAAATTATTATTTAAATCACAATTTTAGACAATGGATTTTAAAATATTATATATATATGGATTTTAATATATATATATATATATATTCTTGTCAAAAAAATATACAACCAAATCAGTTTACAATGTATATGGAATAGTTAAATTCTTTTATACTTTTTAGTTATTTTATCAATTTATATTTAAAATACAACTTCATAGTATATTTATCTTTTGGTTTATAGTGCATTTTATATCAAGATTTTTTTTGCTTTGTTTGTTGGCCATGTTTTTTTTTTTTTTGGGACCTAATTATATTAAATTGTGGCAACTCACTAAGTTGTTAAGTTTTATTGGTTTTGCTTAAGATTGTGGATGATTGCAAAATGACTCAAAGTTTCAATGAGTGCTTTAATTTTTTTGACTAAATTTTATAAAGGTAAAAAAGACTTAGTTTAAAATTATGTGAATGTGAATTTAAATTTTATTTGAATTTGAATTTAATTATATTGTATATATTAATTATTTGAAATATTAAATAATTAATTAAATTTAAAATGAGTTATATTTATTCCTAGATGCGGGTGCTAGATGATGAGAGAGGGCGCCACTTGGGCGCTAGGTGGCAGGACATATGGCTGCCCAACATATGTTGAATTCTAGAGCATGTGACATTTACTCGCCACCCTTGCCAGCCTCCCATCGACATCCTATGCATTTACCTCCAAATGCAACTCATTTACTCTATCTGCCCTGCCTTTGTTGACTCCCATGGCCCTTAAATCCACCACCCCTGCTCCATCTCCCTCCATTGGCCTATCCCTTCAGCTCTGTGCAGATGCTTCTGGTGTCTCCGCAGCACCATGGCTCCCTTGTTTTGTTCCCCTTCCCCGTGGTCGCCTCTCCTTGCAATTTGGCACCCCGACTGCTCTAGAGGACGCTCCCGCTCCTTCTCCTCTAAAATCCTCTCAATCCCTTACTCTACCATGCCTATAAGACACAGGATGAGATGCTGCAGAGAAGGATGGTGGGGCATCCCCTTCAGGCCTCCCTCCTCGGCCTCTGCAGACAGGGTGGTGAATTTTTCACTGGACTCGGAGGAGTCGGACGTCCTCAACCCCGTCAATATTACCACCCATCTGTCCCTCCATCTTCCGAGCTCTCCGCCTGAACCCTCTGGCTCCGGCCTCCATCCCAGAAAAAGACCTTGTAAATCCACCATTCCATCTGCTCCAGCGTTCTCTCCACGCAAAATGAAGGCCTTTCCGGTGCAGAGTGCTTCAAGTAGCGAAGCAGGTTCAAGCAACAATGTAGGTTCAAGCTTGGACAAGGAGGGAACGAATGCAGTCGCCAACACTCATGTGGCCTCCTCCATTTCGCCAGACGCCCAAGTGTTGTTTCTCTTTTCGTCAACGGTCCACACATCCAAGAAGGAGGAGGATGAGTCAGAATATGCATGCAGGATTGTTGAAGAGCCATCCCTCCCTCTAGAAAAGAATGATAGTTCTCCATCAACTTAATTATTGGGTGCTCATCTCTTTTTCCAGTTATATTTTGGCTATTTCTAGATTCTAGTGTTTTGGTTATATCCACTGTTATGGTTCTGTCCTAAACTTATAACTTGTTAAGTTGGTTTCCCGCTATGGGCAACTCATTATCAACTCTTCTCTCAAGCTGGTTTCCCCATCTAGGGCAACCCCTTTTTTGAGTTTTTGCTTCTGAAACTTCCCTCCGGAATTGGCCTGCCAACTTCGGAGGACGAGAAATGTAACTTTTGGACCTGTATGATATAATAGAACTAACCTAATTTAGAAAAAAAATTAGCTATATTTATAGTAATTTTCACACACACACACACACACACATATATCTTTAACACTTTTCATTAAAAAAAAACATATATTAAAATTTCAATAATTATGTATTTTTTTAGTTGTTTACATAATGCTAAACTACTTTATTATCAAAATTTATTATTTTATATATAATAAATAAAATATTAAATTATTATGTAAAGTTAATTTATATTTTCTTATTTTAAATTTCATGAATGTTAAAATTTCTTATTCAACTAGTATTCTTGGACATCATTGTGACGTTGTTTCATTTAAATTGAATTCAAGAGAAGATAAATAAATAAATAAATAAGTAAATGTAAATAAACATGAAAATTACAATGATATTTTAGTTAAAATATACATTTTGTTGTAAATATATAATTAATATTTTTCATTATATATATATAAACATTTTATTATTTTTATTAGTTGTTTTTGTAAATCACGATGCATTGCTTGATATTCAATGAAAAACGATATTGAGAAAAAAATTGTAATTGATTTGAGCAATAAAATTATAAAGTCATGGATACAAATCGGTAATATAAACTATTTTATCTAAGTGTTTTATGTAAATAGATCATGCACCACTTTACTGCCTTCATAGTATTCATAATGGATCTTTGAAATATATATTTTTAGAACTTGATAAAGTGATTTCTATATTAGCTGACAAATATTTGGTTTTCCATGCACTCTTTATTTTATAGATATAAGATCTTAATAATTAAGATTGTCGTAGACACGTGTGCAAGTTGAATTTGCTTTGAATTTTTAAGTGCTAAATACTTTTATGTAGGGAAGACAATATCCAAAGGTTAACAATTTTTTATTTTATTTTTCTAAATACTTTTATGTAGGGAAGACAATATCCAAAGGTTAACAGATTTTTATTTTATTTTATTTATTTCTTTTATATATATATATATATATATATATATATATATATATTAAATAAACTTTATTCTTGTCCATTTATTTGGGGTTAATTACTTGTTACTTATGTCTAGGTGGCAAGCTAAAATTTTTAAAAAATTATTGAATTATCGAATACTATTAGTGTTAATTAGAAAAGCTTATAACCTTTGTTATTTGCAATTGTGGCATTTAAAAGAATTTAATGTTTGAACACTTAAAAACAATTATAAACTTTTTTGAATACTTCTAGATAGCTAGATTTGACTTTTTTTGTTAGTTGACGTTTGGTATGTTTGGAAGTTTAGTGTCTAATTTGTTTACATTTGGACATTTTCAACTAAAAAAATTAGTTTTTAGAATACTTTTTCCTGGTATTATTTATTGTAATTGATGCTATTTCTTTTAAAGAGTAGTGTTATTTAGATTGTTAAATTAGTATTTGACTTGATTCAAGTAATGTTTGCTAGTTTGGGTGGAACTTGTTAAAAAATAATTCTATGCAGTTGTGAGTGATTTTGAGTCATGGATTGTGTAGTTGTGCATTTGTCCAAGTCATTGCAACAAATTATAAAGGAGGAGGAGACTAAATAGTGCTATGCATTTGTGAGTGATTTTGAGTCATGGATTGTGTAGTTGTGCATTTGTCCAAGTCATTACAACAAATTATAAAGGAGGAGGAGACTAATGATCAAAACTTGGATTCTACAAATAAAATAGAGAAGAGGAAAAATGATGAGTGGTTTGGATACAATTTATGGGGCAAGTGGATTAGTTTCAATTTTAAATGGTGCAAATGTTTGTGCTATTGTATGAAATATCTTTGTTCAAATACAAAAAAAGAATGAATGATTGTTAAAGGGAAACATTAATTATTTTTTTTGAGTGATTTAAATGTTAAATTTGTTGATTCAGTACGTCCTAGGTGAAAAAGATTTTTTATTCCAAGAAGGGTGATTGTGTAACCTTAAATTATTACATCTCTAGACAATTGTTGGTGCAATATATTTTGCTCAAATTGAAACATTTAGTAAAGTCCATATGTAATTTTATGTAATTATAGAACTATTATTAATATTGAACAATGGTTTTTATTTGCAATTTCTATAGTAATGTGTGGCTAGAATGTTCTTTGTTATATATGACATAATAGATAGTGCTTTCAATAGCTATCAAACAATATACTACAAAGTCGCATTGGCCACATTGATTTACAATTTAGTGTAGTTATAGTCCTATGATTACAATTGGGCAATGATTTTTTATTTGTGCTTTTTTTATCTGTATGTCACTAGAATGTTGTGTGTTACTTATAACATAATAGATAATGCTTTAAATGGCTAGCAAACAATATGATACAAAGTCGCATTACCCTTTTTTGGCCATTTTTATTTGCACAAAATAGATTATAGCGCTCTAATAACATTGAATGCAATGTTAGTTTGTCTTTGTACACAAGTGTTGTGTACCTTGCATAGATTCATTGCTATAGTGCTATAAATACTATTGTAGCTTGCATAAATTGTTGGTGGTTTTCATGTAGTTTCATTGTAAGTATGTCAATATCTTAATTATCAATGGATGATCACGAATACATTTGAACTATGTATAGGCAATGCACGAAAAAAAAGTATATAGAAATAATTTGATTTATTTTGTTGTGTGATAAATCATAGAGAGAAAATTTAGATAGAAGTATTCTAAAAAAATATATGTAGTAAATAAACTAGAGTTTTTATGACAAAATAAATGGCATAGGTGTTTGTGAGAAAAATAACAATGTGTGGTGTGTTTTTTTTTTGGTAGGTTGTGCTAATATATTAATTTCGAAAACGTAAAAGTACATAGTTTACAGGCAGGGTTGGTAAGCTGCGCTTAACCAATCCCTGCCTTTGTTACATTTTTTCTAGGCTGCTGCAGGGGAGGGGGCTAGCCGAGACAAAACTTGAAAGAGAGCATTACATTGTGCGCAGTAGTGCTGATACATTTAGGAGAAAAAGAGTGGGACATAACGGTAAAGCCCTGCGGGCACAGATGAAAAAAAACAAAATAAGACTGAACAACTGCACAAACATTATTCATCCTCATCATCATTGTGGTGGGGAGTCTCCTCGAAGATGGGACAGGTAGGGGCCCGCATGACAACCGCTTCCACTGCAGTTGCCACTTCAGCAACAATATGATTGGGGTGATTTGCAGGAGCACAGAGGATGGGGGAGTCTAGGTCTACTCCTTCAGGAACCTTCATCCAAACGCTATTGGAGTCCATAATCTAAATGTCCGTATCTTCATTTTCCTGCACAAGATTGTTCGGGGTTCCAGAATGCTCTGCAGAGAGGGAGCTCTGGGAGTGGAGGTGGACCTCCTCGCGCCTCGAATTTTGGTATAAATGTAATCATGTAGAGTTAGAGAGGAGAACTTCTTCAACAACAAAGTAGGAGGATAATGGCAACTAAACTGAATATCTGGCCTACCATGAAATTGTAAGTGATTGCTTTTGAGATTGATCACCTGTATGTATATATATCTATTTATGGAGAATTGTTCATAAGTTCTGTGTGCATAGCATGTGTTCTGGGCAGAATCTATTTGAAGAATGTTTGAGGCTCTAGAACAACTATGAATTCTGAGTTATGTAAAGATTGAATTTTTCTGCTTTGACCGTTCGAACCCTTCGTGAGAGTATGGTTAGAGGTCCTGGGTTTGTGAGTAGGAACCTCTGCGCAAAGCATTGCCAGTGAATTGAAATTGGGGTTTAGATCGTCTACTATGAGTCATTGGAGGAATTGACTTGTAAGGTAAGGTAAATCGATCATTGTAAGGATCGATTCAGAGATAGAAGAATTCCTGTGTATGAGATTAGGGAAAGTTGAATTCCTCTGTTTGCCATATGAGTGAGAGTTTTAATTCCTTTGAAATTACTGGATTGCATGTGATCTGTGTGGAGGATTGTTGGGTTATCGATATGACTAATCCTGCGTGATTATTTGTGTGTTCTCAATGGATAGTATTTGAATTATGTAGCAATTAAGAATCCGGTGATTGATCATGCCTGTATGGATCGCTTGAAGTTATTGTGGAAGTGTGGTTAGTTATCCAAGGCTTGTGAGCATTTTAAAACATTGCCGCAAGGGTTATGTATGGGCGGAACTCTTCGTTGGAGTCGATAGATGAAAGGAACGTCGAGGAACGAGGTGGTAATGTGAAGAAATACAATGTTGAGATTGCGCGAGGAGGAGAACCTATTTAAGTAGAACGGGCGGAACCTGAGCGTAAAGGAGTAGAGCGGAACTGGGCGTGTCGAAGAAGATGGAACCTTGCAGGAGTGAACAGTAACGACGGTTTGGAGTGAACCCAGCAGTTTGATCGCACCGCCTTTGTAGGGTAAGCGGTATTTGGGAAATCAACGCGATTCCATTTATTGTAAGACACGCATCCTTGAAGTGTTTTAAAAGACCGCTTCCATCGTGCATTAACCCTCGCGCATGTTAACCACGCGATATTCATTACCAATTGCTCATCCGAAGCTTGGAGCGCGACGTGACGAGGATCGTTGGATCCATTCAACCGCTAAGCCAAGGTACGTTATATGATTAGTGGGACCGACATACCTTATGGCTGTAATCTATAGCATCACATTAAACTTTAGAGCGTGGGTCTAAAACAACGTTGAATGCGCATAGTGCCTAAGTGTGGGACCGGCCATAGTAGCTCAAATTTCGTTGGCATAAGGTTATAACCTTATGGTTCAACGTTATGAGCACCGTGTGGATGGTTGAGTCGAAAATTAATGGTTATGAGAATTAGGTAATAGTTCACTCATGATACAAGTGCGTATTAAGCATAAGCATCGAGATGCTTGCCCTTTAATACAGTTTACAAGAGGAGGATTTCAATTATAGTTGAGTGTGTTGTTTGAATTTCCAAGGACTTGTAAATGTATTCATTAATCAAATTCTAGGAATTTGATGAATGAATTTGAAGAGGGAATTATGAAGGCCCTTATTAAATGAATGGACAGGACCTGGGTGCTACGGGATTTCCAGATGGTGGATTGGCTTCGAGAAGAAGAAAATTTGGATACAATTCACACATAGATTGAGTTTGAAGTTTTTGTAAAAACTGGGACAAGTGGGTTTTATTGTTATTAAGTGGTATCAGAGCTGGAATAGCTCTTTTTGAAAAAAAAAGTCCAAGTTTGGTGAATGCAAAGAAAACAAACTTGTGGAAGCTAATAAGATTGCAGCCTACAGGGATACACAGAAGCACAGTGAAAAGGATTTGCAGAAAGGAGTGGAAGACAAGATCATGCAGAAATCTTGCAGGTAAATAATTTTAAATCTGATGTGTATTTGGTATTTTCAGAATTGTGGTTGTTGAAAGTACACACATAGCTTGATAGTGAAGGCAGTGAGCCTGGTATTCAGCTAGAGGCTGGATAAAGAGGACAATTGCAGTGTTCTCAAGAGGAAACGAGCGATGTTTAACTCTGGTTGAAGGATTGTTTGTAGAAGTTAGAGTACAAAAAATTGAAGACATCTCATCGGAAGTAGATCACAAATTTGAGAGAAGTGATAGAAGAGTCCAACAAGGGACTCTAAGTGAAGAAGAAGTGTGGCCGAAACTGAAATAATTCCCAACAGAGGTTGGATGAGAAGAGAGTAGAGGTGTTCTTGAGGAAGTTGCAGAGTGAAGCCTGAAGCGAGTGAAAGAGAGTGCTCAGAAGGTTCCAGAAGACAGGGGACCAGTACTTGCCAAAAGCCGGATCCAGAGGAAGGGATTGGTGAGGTAAGTTGCAGCAAGAGAGCTTGCTGTTGCAGAGGCTTAGTGCATCTTGTGAGTGAAGAACTCCTAGAGAAGAAATGGCTACTGAAAGACATAGCAGAGACTGTAGAGATTGCAGAGGTTCTGAGAGAGGCCACAATAGAAGAGTGAGGGAAGATGCCAAAGAAGATGGCATGAGGAAGAGACTCACTGAAGAATAATGGATGAAAGAGATAGCTGAGATTATAGAGCAGGTTTATGAACGAGAGAGAAGGATAGAAGAAAGCCAGAGAGTGGGTTGGCTCATGAAAAAGAGAGTAAATTGGCAACCATTACAGTTGAGGTTGAGGCAAAAGAAGATTGCCTTATTGAGAGAAGAACTCAGAGTAGCCGAGTTGAAAGAAGAAATTTATTCTTGTGAAGCAGAACAGAGCACAGATGAAGAGTGGAAATCTGCAAGAGATCTTGTAGGACAAGATGAAGACTTGAGGTAGCAAGAAGCTTGTCTTGCTGAAGAGGAAGTCATTGAGGATTTCCTGAGTTGTTGGGAAAGTCCAGATGATGTAAGGGCTTGTGTTATTGAGTCTAACCAGTGTGAAGTGATGACAGACCCCACAGAGGAAGAAGAACCCAAAGTTCTTGAGGCAAGGATGGAAATTGAAGATTCCATGTTCAGACCTGTTCAAGAAGAAGTGCTTGAGGGAGAAGCCAAGACTGAAAAGTCTTGTGATTTGAAAACTAAAAAGTTGTGTGTGGTTGCAGGTACACCATTAGGAGATGAGCAAGCTTTAAGGTTTACTGAGGAGGAGACATTGAATCTGAAATCTATTCAGATCAATGCTGAGATAGTGAGATCTCAGGAAGAGATGAAGAAAGAAGAGTCAAATGAAGATATTCAACAAAATGTGTAGGATGAGAGAGAAGGACTAGCAGAAGATTGGTCAAGAACAAGCAGAGGCATAAAAGGTTGTGTAAGGTTCCCTACATCTACTCCTATTGAAGTTGTTGAGTTATATAGGAGGTTGGATTCTCAGAGAAGATAATTGGAGGAGCAGAGGACCTATACACTGGATAAGTTGCCGGGGAAGTGAGGCAGGAAGATCTTCATGGATGGAGTTTATGGAGCAGATGATGGAAGAAAAGTGAGACTAGCTGACAGTCTCATGAAGGATGCAGATCAACATGCTGGGGTATTGACGAAATATTTGGAAAGAAGTTCCGGACAACATACTAATGTGTTGTCAGAAGAAAAGGAGACATTGAAGCATTGGAACTTTACTGTTGATGATCCATGTGTTAATCATGCAGGGAAAGAGGAAGAAAAACAGTTAGAAGTTGCCAGAGAGAGGAGTAAGAAGGAAATTGTGTTGGATGAAACATTAGTGAAGGATCAACATCTGAGCATGATGATTGGAGCAGTGGATATGGCTCTGACAGTTGAAGAGAAAGATGATGAAGAAATTCTGAGTCTTGAACCAGACTTAGAATTGTCGGGAGAAGAATTGGTGACTAGGTCATCAATTGAGACCATTGGGTCTCATGGTTTTAACACTGACAGTTTGTTTTTGTGTACAGGTGATGCAGAAGGAAATTCATCTTTTGAAATTGTCTTGGGAGAAGAAAAACTATTGTTGAAGGAAGATGAGACAACCATGTCTCACATGCAGGGATTTGTCACTACCATTGACAGAAAAGAGTTGGCTAGTTGGGTAGGCCAAAACCAACATGAAGAACAAATTTTAGAAGCTGCTAAAGTGAGGAGGAATCAACATTTCATGCTGATAGAAGAGGAAGATACAGGGACCAAAGGACTTGATTTGATTACTGAAATCAAGCAAAGGGATGAGAGGCAATTGCTGAAGATTGCCCATGAAGAAAATGACGAGTTTAATTTATGGCATGCTGAAGATGTAGAACGAACACAGAAGAGAGGGCTGAAATGCTTGCTGGGAGCATTTGAAGAAGAGAAAGGGATCACAGAACCTGGAGCAAGGATGCCTGAAGCTGTGAAGAAGAGAGGAGAAGATACTAGCGTGCAGAATCAAATTCTGTTTACTAGTATACTGGATGAGTATGTCACTGCTGGTAAGAAATTAAATGGTGAATTTTTTTTTTTTTCTGAGAATGAATTTGCAGATGGTGAACAAAAGGAGAATGTTGCAGAGGGAAATATCCCAAAGGATATTCATGATGTTTGGGTGGAGGCAACATTGGCATCAGCAACACCCATGGTGGTAGCAGACGCAACATGGGGGATGATACCTGCAGGAGTAGAAACATGCTAGTAACAGCAGTAACAACAAGAGCAGCAATGTTGGATGCCACATAAAGTAGAAGCAGCAGCAGTAGGCAAGGGAATATCCAGCTAGAAGATAAGCTGGACATGGAGATTGAATAAATCACAAGGCTGATGGTAAGGGTGTCTCTGAAGTAGTAGACAACAGCAAGGAAAAAAAAGGATTTTTGTACAGGGAGGAAAAAAGCATATTATGAGAGTACAATTGGAATCAGATTGTAGAAGAAGACTTGGAGCCCTAGAGAAATTCAATTGAAGAATGATGTAGCTGATGAACAGCAGCAAAACCAAGTATGGGATCCGGGAGGTGGAGATCAAGGACACATGATTAGGAGATCATGAACAAATTGAAGCTTGGGAGTCTGATGCAGGGGCATTAGGCACAACTAAACACTTTGTATCTCAGTAGACATAGGGGGTCCCATGTTCTTAAAATTTCTTGTAAATATTAATATTTTGAATAAATTTGGTAGGGAATTGTAATTGTTCTCAAGTCATTTGAGAACATGAGAAATTAGTTAAGATAGGGATATGAAGAGACAACCAAGGGTATGAGTCAGTTCAGGATCAGTTTGGTTATTTTAGGAATTTGGAATGTTAAGAGTTTGGAGACCTGAATCGATTCAGGTCATCCTTTTGGTATAAATGTAATCATGTAGAGTTAGAGAGGAGAACTTCTTCAGCAACAGAGTAGGAGGATAATGGCCACTGAACTGAATATCTGGCCTACCATGAAATTGTAAGTGATTTCTTTTGAGATTGATCACCTGTATGTATATATATCTATTTATGGAGAATTGTTCATAAGTTCTGTGTGCATAGCATGTGTTCTGGGAAAAATCTATTTGAATAATGTTTGAGGCTCTAGAATAAATATGAATTCTGAGTTATGTAAAGATTGAATTTGCCTGCTTTGACCGTTCGAACCCTTCGTGAGAGTATGGTTAGAGGTCCTGAGTTTGTGAGTAGGAACCTTTCTGCAAAGCACTACTAGTGAATTGAAATTGGGGTTTAGATCATCTACTGTGAGTCATCAGAGGAATTGACTTGTAAGGTGAGGTGAATCGATCATTGTAAGGATCGATTCAGAGATAGAAGAATTCCTGTGTATGAGGTTAGGGCAAGTTGAATTCCTGTGTTCGCCATATGAGTGAGAGTTTTAATTCCTTTGAAATTACTGGATTGCATGTGATCTGTGTGGAGGATTGCTGGGTTATTGATATGACTAATCCTGCGTGATTATATGTGTGTTCTCAATGGAGAGTATTCGAATTCTATAGCAATTAAGAATCCGATGATTGATCATGTCTGTATGGATCGCTTGAAGTTATTGTGGAAGTGTGGTTAGTTATCCAAGGCTTGTGAGCATTGTAAAACACTGCCGCAAGGGTTATGTATGGGTGGAACTCTGCGTTGGAGTCGATAGATGAAAGGAACGCCAATGAACGAGGTGGTAATGTGAAGAAATACAATGTTGAGATTGCGTGAGGAGGAGAACCTCTTTTAGTAGAACGGGCGGAACCTGAGCGTAAAGGAGTAGAGCAGAACCGGGTGTGTCGAAGAATATGGAACCTTGCAGGAGTGAACAGTAACGACGGTTTGGAGTGAACCCGACAGTTTGATCGGATCGCCTTCGTAGGGTAAGCGGTATTTGGGAAATGAGCGCGATTCCATTTATTGTAAGACACACGTCCTTGAGGGGTTTTAAAATACTGCTTCCATCACGCATTAACCCTCGCACATGTTAACCACACAATATTCATTACTAATCTCTCATCTGAAGCTTGGAGCGCGACGTGACGAGGATCATTGGATCCATTCAACTGCTAAGCCAAGGTACGTTATATGATTAGTGGGACCGGCGGACCTTATGGTTGTAATCTATAGCATCACATTTAACTTTAGAGCGCGGGTCTAAAACAAAGTTGAATGTGCATAGTGCCTAGGTGTGGGACCAACCATAGTACCTCAAATTCCGTTGGCATAAGGTTATAACCTTATGGTTCGGCGTTATGAGCACCGTGTGGATGGTTGAGTTGAAAATTCATGGTTATGAGAATTAGGTAATAGTTCACTCATGATACAAGTGCGTATTAAGCCTGAGCATCGAGATGCTTGCCCTTTAATACAATTTACAAGAGGAGGATTTCAATTATAGTTGAGTGTGTTGTTTGAATTTCCAAGGACTTGTAAATGTATTCATTAATCAAATTCTAGGAATTTGATGAATGAATTTTAAGAGGGAATTATGAAGGCCCTTATTAAATTAATGGATAGGACCTGGGTGCTGCGAGATTTCCAGATGGTGGATTGGCTTCGAGAAGAAGAAAATTTGGATACAATTCACACATAGATTGAGTTTGATGTTTTTGTAAAAACTGGGACAAGTGGGTTTTATTGTTATCAGAAGATGCAGAGGCTAGGGTATAAGTGCGTAGGATGCAATACACTAGGCAGCGGGGGGCTGCGTAGATCCACTCCATTTTTGAGACTTCGCAGCTGATTGGAATCAGCGCGCATCCATATCAGAAGGAGGAGAGCTAAATGTAGTGGAGAGCAGATGAGGGAGGGAAGGAGCCAAGATTGGGAGGATATATAGGATTTAGGATGAGGTTTTTCAGAGAGGCAATGAATGATCTTCACACGATACTACGTGTGGAGCTCAAGCAGACGAGCAGGTGCAGAGGGGTAGGCGTGGCTGCATTTCTGTTTATGCATCATGGACATTAATGGTGGTAAGGGTGAGGTGATGGTCAGGGTGAGGTGACACCAGGCCTGTCCGATCAGCGTGATCTTTGTTTCTGTGAGGAGCGTGTGAGGGGTTAACGGTAATTGGATCCGCTGCAGGTGGGGATTTGCATGGGAGATTTCCGTAGTCCACGTGTGTTGGGAGTTGCTGTTCACCTGTGTCAATCATGTCACCCACATCCAGGTTAAGCTGGTATTTCTGAATGAGGATGAGACAGTTATGTTTCAGTGCCTCATATTCATTCTACTCAAGGGTGGAATGGTGCAGAGCGCAGTGGCTTTCCATCCATTTGTTAGCAAGCAGGTCTGCGACAACATTGGATTTTCTGCACACATGACTGAAAGTGATGGCTCTGTGATTGTGCAACATAAGTTCCAGCGTCTTGAGCTTATGAGAAAGTCCCCAACTGTTGGAGATTTCGAAGATGTAGTACCTTGAAGGATACAGGTGGCTGCCATGATTATTATTTGTGAGTCCCCTTCCACTTCTAGAGGGAAGTAATGGAAGTCTATGGAGATTTGAATACCCTGTATCATTCCTTCTAGCTCAGCAGAGTTGTTATTTTCCCATCCAATATTTCCATAGTAGAGTCTGAGAGGATCTCCCTTGGTGTTCTTGATGACTCCTCGAAAACCTGCTATTCCAGGGTTACCTTTAGAAGCCCCATCAAAATTGCATTTGAAGAAGCCTGTGAGGGGAGTCAACCAAGTGTCTGGGGCCGAAGATCTTCCTTTGCTTTTGGGAGTGATTCCCATGGGAGTGCTGAGACTCATTTGCCAGTTGTTCAAAATGTGGCATTCAACTGCCTCGATGGGTATGTCCTCCTTACTCCACACATTTAAAGCTATAGTTTCAGTGAGGTTGCTGTGAATCCTGTCCAAAGCTGATAAGGTGTAGAAGCCTTGTCCTTGAATATGCGACAGTTTCTCTCCTTCAAGATATTCCATATGAGGATGCTCAGAGTGATTTTCCATAATATGTTCAACATGTTATTGTTAAAATGATTTTCCTGCCAATTGCTGATTGTTTGAGTGATGTTGCCTCTAGCACCATTGGACCGTCAGTAAAGGACAACAATTTTTTCCCATAGGGAGTTGGCATGCAGACATTGGTCTGACAGGTGGTCGATGGTTTCCAAGTTGTCTTAACAGAGGGGACATCTGGAAGGCCCTTCAAACCCGCGTTTCAATAGATTCTCCCATGTGAGTATGCGTTTTTTACTGAGCAGCCACATGAACGAGGCTATTTTGGGCCATAAATTAACCTTCCAAATCTTTTTCCAAACGTTGTTGACAGGTCTTGGATCCTGCTGATGGAGGAGATGGTAGGATTCCCTGGTTGAGTAAAAGCCACTTGGCATGTGCCCCCAGCGGAGGATGTTAGGCCCTGTTTTGTTCTAGATTTTTCTCTTTGTGCTGAGATCCTCCCAGATGTCAGTGTGGCTTTCATTGTTCCAGTTTTTTTTCCATCTGCTAGTGTGTATCCATTGCCTATATCCCTGAGAGATATCTTCTGTCCAGAAGTCATGAGCCTTCTGTTGTTGCCTATTTTGGAGCACAAAATTCCACAAAGGTCTAAAAAAGATGGAGGAGAGGCTTGGCAATTGTTTCCAAGAATCCTCCCAGAATTTGACTTGGTTGCCGTCTCGCAGCTCCCAGAAGCTGTGGTTTTGGATAATACCCTTTTGATGACTAGATGCTTTCGAAATTTGGGAGCCTGGAAAATCTAAGTTATATCGAATGAGATCTTCCTTTAGCTAGTACTGAGCATACTTGGCCGTCCATAGGTTGGCCCAGGGTGTATTGGGATTGGAGACCCATTTCCACTAGGTGCTAGCTCCCATTATGCTATTGTTGTGTTCAGGATCCCGAAGATGTAGACCTCCGTGATTTTTTGGGGTGCACACATATTTCCAGTTAACTAAGGCCCATTTTTTTCTTGCCTTTTGTACCTCCCCAGAGGAATCATCGTTGTAGGGTTTGCATGGATTTAAGGACCCATTTGGGAGCAGCAAGAACTGAGAAGAGGTAAATGGGAAGAGATTGCAAGATAGACTTGATGAGGACCAGACGGCTGGAAATGTTGAGAGTGTGGTGAGTCCAGTTGGAGAGGCGGGTTTCCATTTTGTCAAGTAGAGCTCTCGAGAAGGAGTTATTGATGGCAGAATCAATGAGCGGAGCTCCCAAGTATTTGGAGGGTAGAGAGGCAATGGTGAATCCAAGGATGCGAGCAATGTTGCGTTGGGTTAGAGGGGGGGTGTGGAAGAAAAAAATCTGAGATTTGTCCTAGTTGATCTCTGTCCCTGAAGCTTCAGAGAACGAGTTGAGAATGGAATTGAGGGTGCGGGCTTCCTGGATAGAGGGGTAGCCCATGATCAATTTGTCATCCACAAATTGCTAATGAGAGGCTAGGGGAAAGTTATGGAGAGGTAAACCCAACAACGCTCTTGTTTGAATAGAGTTTTTGATCAGGCGACCCAAGCCTTTAACCATGATGATTAAGATGAAGGGCGAAAGAGGACCCCCTTGTCTTATGCCTCTAGAGGGGTTGAAGGTGGCAAAGGAGATACCATTGACTAGGATGGAGTGAAAGGGAGAGGTGATGAGACTCATGATCCATCTGATCCAGGTGTGACTGAAGCCAAAAGCTGCAAGGATATTTTTTATGTAATCCCAACTTAGTTTGTCAAAAACTTTGGAAAGATCAATTTTGAGAAGCATACCTGGTTTTTTGGTGGTTTTGAGGGAGTGAGTGACCTCATGAGTTAAGATGATGCCGTCCAGGATTTGTCTTCCCTCCACATACCCTGTTTTCTCTAGGGAAATGATGAGGGGTAGGAGCTTCTTCAGCCGGTTAGCTATGAATTTGGAGATGATTTTATAAATGACATTGTAAAGGGCTATAGGTCTGTACTTACTAGGAGAGGCAACTCTTTATTCTTTGGGGATCATAGTGATGAAAGTTGCAATTAGAGCTGATAACAGCCAGTGAGTGGACCTAGATTCCTCTACAACTTCCCAGACTTCGTTTTGGATGATGTCCCAGAATAAGTGAAAGAAGTTTGTGGTGAATACATTAGGCCTTGGATCTTTTCTTGCTTTCAGTTGGAAGACTTCCTATTCCACCTCAGTAGTGGTGGTATCAGCGAGCAACATCCTATTGTGATCTTCTGTTATCAGCTTGGGGATGTGTTGGGGGATTTCCCTGATGGATTCCTGCCTTTGGTGGTTGGGTTCCTGGAGGATGTTCCTGAAGTGTTTGCGTAGCTCCTTCGTGATGGCTTCTTGTGTTTCCAACCTTTCCCCTGCTTGGTTCTTGATGACAGTAATTCTGTTGTGCATACGGTGTTGTTTGGTGGACCGATGGAAGAATTTGGTATTTCTTTCTCCCTCTTTGAGCCAGTTGATTCTACATGTTTGTCTCTAGAGGGCTTCTTCCTGGTTCCTTCTTTCCTCCAGATGAGTTGTCAGGCGATGCTCTTGGTGCAATGTCTCATCTATGCATCCGTTTTGGATGATATTCTGTTTCAGAGTTTTCATTTTTCCCTCCAGGTATTTATGCTCTGTGGATATATTGCTAAATGTTGTTTTGTTCCAGAATTTGAGATGTCTTTTGAGAAGTTTCATTTTTGTTTGGAACTTGAGCATTTTGGTGCCTGGAGGGGGTTCTATAGAAGACCACCAGTTGGACACTAGTTCCTTGAACCCAGGGTGCCTGAACCAACAATGTTCAAAACATAAGGGTTTGGTTGCATGCTTACTTGGGTGGAGCCATTAGAGTTGTATCGGCCAATGATCATATCCCGTTGTTGGGATGATGGTAGTGTCCATATTCCCTCCTAAGTGGATGATATTGTTGGTGATGAGGAATCTATCCAGTTGAGAGGCTACCTATTGGGTACCTCCTTTTTTATTGTTCCATATAAAGATTCCATTGGAGGTTTGAAGATCTATGAGATTATTACTTTGGATGAATTCTTTGAATCCATTACTATCAGATTCAAGATGCAGTCTGCCACCCTTCTTTTCCTGGAGATTGGTAATCATGTTGAATTCTCCTCCCAGGAGCCAGAGGGGATGGGATTGCTGAAATTTGAGTTCCTCAAGATTGCTTAGGAGCATCAGTTTTCGTTGCACATTTTGAGGTGCGTAGACATTGGTGATAAATCCATGAATGTCCATACCAACCAGGTGGAAGTTACTTTGAATGAAGTTTATATTGGCCTGAATATTATCTAAAGTGATGATTTGAGGGTTCCAGATGATGGGAAGTCCTCTAGACGCCCCGTTTGCATCGACTGCTATAGCGTTGCTACCTTTCCATATATTTTTGAAGATGGTTTCTAGAGTGGAACTGGTACATTTGGTTTCTTGCATGTAGAAGATTATAGGGTGTTCCTCCGTAATCATTTTTTTAAAGATCCTGTGCTTAGTAGGGCTGTTGAGCCCTATGATGTTCCATGAGATGAGATTCATGGGATATATTGGGAGGTGAGGGCATATAATCTAGTTAGCTTGGGGAAGCATCCCGATTCCACCATTTCTTTCCCCACTTATATATTTCGTTGCAGAGATGTTTTCCTTCCTCTTTTTCGGGACTCTTTTGCAAAGTATTAAGCATTGATTATTGTTCCTCCCTGTATACCTAGAGAGGGGAGCTGCTGTGCCCTGGCTAATATTTCCTCCATTTTTTCGATTTGCTGCTATGGGATTGAGGTGTAGTCCTTGTTGGTGCATGCTTCTTCTAGCCCTACAATATCCAGTCCTTCTAGATCTATGCTTTCTGGGTCTTCTTCCATCGCCCCTGGGATCGTTTCCATTATTGGTTATTTTCCCTTTATCTGGCCGTTTTCCACCTCAACATTGGCATTAGGAGATTTTAAGAAGGTCTCCAATGAAAGCTTGTTTTGTTGAGCCATTGCAAATTGGACCTGCGCTGTGGAGGTGCTTCCTACCTCATTGACTGGTATTGTTTCATTTTCGCTTAGCTGATTAAGGTCTGCGAAGCTGTTGCTGATAGTTTGTGATTTTTTGTTCTACTACAGGGTAGCTCTCTTGTTATGTATTTTTTTACTTGCTACCTTCATGAATCCCTAATTTTCCTATTCGTTGGTGCTATTTTCCATTGTTGCTTTCCTATTTAGGGGACAGTCTCTGAAGAGATGCCCATGTTGATAACATTTCCTACATCTAAAAGGAATGTGTTCATAGTCAACAGTTTGAGTCCATTCAAATTCTTCATGCAAAAGAATTACCTCGCCTGGGAGTGGTTCGGCTAGATTCATGTAGACACAAATACATGCATAGGCTGCATACCTGTTGATTTTAGTTTCTTCTGCAATCTTGATGAACTCCCGTAGGGAATTTCCTATGTCTCCAAGGGTGAGTTCGTCCCAATAGTCCTGAGGGAGCGAGTAAAGCCAGATCCAGATCAGTGCCCAAGTTAGATCCTGTTATCTAGGTTTAAGCGTTTAGTCCATGGTCTTAGGTATAAGCTTGCAGTGTTGAAGAAATACGACCCTCCATCCATGATCTTGTCCCTGTATTCAGAGCAGGTAAAGAGGATGTTGAAGAATCCATTTGCAAACAGTTGCAGTTCTATGTGTCCTTTGGGTTTCCATTTCGAGGCTATCCAACCTCTCAGCGCCTTTTCCATAGGCCAGAAGCCCATGAACTTTCCTATTAATGCATGATCTTTCATGAATTGAATTCTTCCATTTATGCGATGCGATGGGAGTTCAATCACTCTTTTCCTGGTTTATTTTGGTATGCAAGTGGTAGATTTTGTGGTTGCGTCTGCTGCGGCTTGGGTATTTCCCTTCTGTGTTGTGGGTGTCGCCCCTGTATTTTCATGAGATAGACCAGAGTTGTGCTGATTGGCGTGTTCAGTCCCTTCCGCCGTCTTTGTTGGTGATGGGCCTGTAGGGAGGGAGCAACAGCCCCCCCACTAGAGTTGGTCATTGGAAATCCTGTGAATGTCTAGGTATCATTTTACCGTAGATCTGACTGGGGGAGAAGGACTGCCAAGGGCGACCATCACTAGAACCAGCAAACCCTAGGTCATGGAGGTCGGCCTGATGCAGAGCTCCGTTAGGGTTTTCCTAAGTCTTGCAATTGAAGACTGACTTGAAATATTGTGGTGTGTTTTATTGATCAAAACATTTTCAATTTTACTTTGGTGCTTCTTGCTACATAGAATCATCAATTATTAGTTTTTCTAATTTTCATTTTTTTTCCATTGATTCCATGTATTGTTTTTTTTCCACCAATTGTGTTTGGGTTTTTTTCCCACATATGGACACACTAACTATGAGACTTTGTTCACTTGCTATTATGTGCATTTGTGAAATACTGTGATGTTCATGTGTTAACTATAGGTATGCTAAATTAATTGGAACTATATCCACTTACAACAAGCCTTAAAAAAAATTATTACATTAACCTAGGAACCTAAATACTTTCCATTTGATAACATACTGTCTTTATAATGGAACAATAGTTTAGTAATTTAGACATGGTGAAATTTATAGCTTTATAGTAATAAACATTTGAAGTTTATTATTTCAATAAGCTATTGAATATGATTATTGGTTTAAGTAGCTTTATGCTTGTTATTTTAAATTAAAGTTGTTTATTATAGGAAACTATATTGTAATTTTTTTTAAGTAAAATTTGGATTCTATTTGATTTATACATTCTGAAAGTAATTTACAATAAGTGTTAATTTTTTTTATTTTTTAATTTTTATGGAATTTTGGAAATTAAATATTGTGTTTTGAAATTTGTTAAAATGATAATAACGCTTATGTTGATATTATTATAAACTGTATAAATGCCTTTAGTTTTAAATTATGTTTCAAT
The DNA here is from genome assembly GCA_034641835.2 of Pinus albicaulis. NCBI lineage: Eukaryota > Viridiplantae > Streptophyta > Pinopsida > Pinales > Pinaceae > Pinus > Pinus albicaulis. Next base: position 269,801,077 of record CM076572.1, on the reverse strand, counting down.
TGCAAATAATGCAATCTTCAAGGTTTCTTATTTCCGTTTCATCTATTCCTTTGTCGCAGTGCTAGGTACTCATTTTCGGAGTATTGCGAAACAAAAAACAGGCAAAAAATATAGTGACAAAGACAATATAGACTAGATAATACATGAGGTGTGGAAATTTTCTAGTATCGTACGTAGTGATTGAACATTCAATGAAGTTCATGCTCTTAATGCTATAAATCTATCACATTTGGACAAATTGTCACATTGTCTCAATATACTTTATGGAAATGGAAAATAGTTTTGTGTTGAAATGTTCAAAATTGCAAGAAATTGATGACAAGTTATCTATATTCAATTTACGTAGATTGGAGCATTTCTTCTATTTTCCTCGTGATTGTTTATTTGACTCATTTACTGTTCCGATTCACTTTCACTATAGTTCAACTGAAATACGACATGGTATTGTAAAGCACTTTCGACATTGCTTATCTCACATACATGATACTGCTTTGCATTCATTGCATACAAAATTGACTCCTGAATACCTTTAGGATCTTCATCATGTTAATGATCATGAAGTCTAATTGAAAGGATTGTCTACACCTTCTTCTATTCATGCTTCATCTACAATTAGCTTATGGCAGGATGCATTTTGTATCAAATGGTTCTCCAAGTGTTTGTCATTTCCAGTAAATTTTTGGCTATTTATAAATGGCCAAGAATATCTACGATTCAATTTAGACATTCATGGTTATCAATATAATATTTTGCTACATAACCAAAATCCTACATGTGGTAATTTTGAACCAATCTTGTTACATAGGATAGTAGACAATGTAGCTTCAATATATAGAAAAATTGACCCATGCATTTGTCCATATGAATTCTCACTTGAACAATTTGACATACCATCAATTGATTAAATGCTATTTGAAGAAGGCTTCTTGATCTATCGTCAAATTTCAATGACTGTCATGAATCTTTGTTTGAGTCTATTTTCACACTTGCACCATGGTTTTACATGTATAATATGAGAGAAACAATTGCACATAATTTTTTACAATTTTTTCATTTTCAATGCCGATAGAGTTATGAATTGTTTACAACAACACCTGAATGTTGGAAACACTGAACAAGAGCAATGTCTCAATGACTCGAAAGCTTTCATTATAAACTTATCAATTCCATATGCAAATGGACATATAGAAGGAAAAGGTTTTGAAATACCATGGATATGTGAACTCCTTGGTGTTAACATATATATTTGGAATATAGAAACAAAATATATTTCTTTGAGATTCTATTCAACAAAAACTTGCCCCAAATATTGTACCTTATGCATATACCAATATCTACATCACATGAAAATTTCCATGCAATGTTGGAAGTTCAGAGTGTTGAAAATATTAAAGGCAATGAAAAGACAACACAAATGCTCCAAAGAATCTCGGAAAGAGAAGATTGAAAACTGTTCTCAAGTGTACATTGTAGGTATCTTGTTAGCAAAGAATATAGGTACACTAGATGTTCTAGTGAGTTGAAACATTTATGAGATGACAATACAACATCAAAAAAATTAAAATTTTATGAAGTGTCAAAGGATTTCACATCATCAAATGAGAACAATATTCCTTTTTTAGTGAAGATACAAAATAACAAAGAAGTTTATATTTATTTCTCCAATGCATATAATAAGCGGTACACTCATTTAAATCAATTGAAATTTGCAATAGGAGCACAAGGTGATATTATACAAAAAGCAAAAAAGAAATATGTAAATTCAAATAAAGAAATTAAGGCATATTTTCAATCAATACAAGATACACCTACATATGCATGTTGCCTTTACGAAAGATTGTCCTTTAGGAAGGACATGAAAAGACATACTATCCACTATTTGTTATCTGATGCCTGCTTCAAACTTCAAAGTCATTAAAATCAATGAACAAATATGAAAAATTTGTAATAATGCAATACTCAATGAGAAACTGCCTACATTTTCATCCCCTCTTTATATTCGATGAAACAAAAAATTTATGTTCGTTGCACAATTGACATATTTGGAAGAGAGATTAGTGGCACTAAGGATGGATTTTGCACAAATGAGCAACTTGGTTACACAATATCACAAATTGGATTAACATGGACAATTATAAATGTTACTTATATTCTAGATAGAATTAAGTTAGCCTTACCTAGAGATATTGATGAAAATATGACAGTGGGAATTATGGTAAAAATAAAATTGGAATACTAGAATGCCTATTTGTCTGGAAATATTTGACCGGAAAAGTGATGTTTGCATTACATGATTTTTGAAACACATATCTATAAAAGAGAAAACCAATAGTAATTAACTATGAATGGAAAAAACATTTTTATCAAAGTAAGCAAGATCATCAGAACGATAGTCCAGAAATGAGGGGACTGGACTCACCAAATGTAGATAATGATCTAGAGCCAAAAACTGAAACACTTGTACATGGTTATTCAAAGACCCACCTTATCCATGATCTTGATAAAAGGATAATACAAATTGCACCTTCTGAAGTTTTCGTCCCCTGGGAAAATTTCAAGATAGATTATCTGAAGAACTGAACTTCCCGACACTGTTCTTTGGATCAAGTCACCTTATTGATGTTATTAATCACTTTTCATATTAAAAAATTGCACAATGGGAACTATTGCACATTTCTGGTGACTTTTCAACACATATTACAAACATATTTTTTTAAAGAAATTCGTATTTTGATAAACCAGGTTTCTAACTCAGCTTGGATTTCTATTCGCAAAGGAGAGCTAAAAGGAAAAAAACTAGTTGATAAAGACATTAAAAATAAAAGTAATCGTCACAAATTATTAAGATCAACAATTGCATATCAATGCTTGAGAAGAATTCACACATCTCCTGAATATTTTGAACACTTACGAAAAGATATATTTGCAATGACACGAAAACTTGACCCACTGACTTTCTTTGTGACATTCACTAGTGTCGAGCATATTTGGGAATCATTGACAAATGCACTAAAAATACAAAGTAGTGAGTCGATAAAAAATGAGGCAAAGAACCTTGACGATGAATGCATTGACACATCGATCAAACGTCAACTGGTCATATGTAGTCGATATTATAGGCATAAAATCTCGTCACTACGTTCCTTGATAACCAAAAACAATGAATTATTTGGTCAAGTGCAAGATTATTTTTTTATTACGAAATTCCAAAGTAGAGGAACACAGCATGAACATGGATTACTTTGGAATCAAAATGTGCCAATATATCAACAATCCCTTGATGTTGGTGTCATAGGTTTCATTTATTAGTATTTGACTTGTGATTCAAAATTTTTTCTGAATCAAATTATTCAATTTCAAACTCATCACCACACAAAAACTTGTAAAAAACATAAAAATTCTACTTGTAGATTTGGTTTCCCTATCCCGCCAATTGATGAAACTTGTATTTTGCATTCTTTGCGCAATGAAAACAATGAGCACCAAACGATGCAAAAAAACTTTAATTTCTTTTATAGAAAAAATCCTATTAAAAACCATAACATTTTCAATGTTTTTAGTCGATCTTGGAATTACAAAACAAGAATACATCATGTTGTTGCGATTTTGTATCACTTGGCCAATTGTACTGCTCAAAAGAAATCCTTGCGATGTGTGGATAAATGCATTTGAAAAAAAAATCACTTCGTTGTGGCAAGAAGACATAGATGCTCAATTTATTTTAGATGCCTATGCTACAACATCATATTGCAGTTCCTATATGACAAAAATGGACCGTTCCATGACAACTGCATTCAAACAAATTCGAGAAATTACATATCTTGTAGAGACAAGAAAATTGAAACTATTCGCTGTTAGGTCCCTATATTACTAGTATAGTCCCTTATTGTTGTTAGTGTAACCCCCTTATTGTTATTATTGTACCCTTGTAACCCCCATATTGTTATTATTGTGCCCTTAAATTATTATTGTTAGATCGGCTAGGATTACATTGTGGCCCTATGGACTCCTATATATAGAAAGGAGGTTTTGTAATTTGTATCATCCAAGAATTGTTCATTCATGTAATGTATTGGAGGTTTCCCCATCGAAGTGGCTTATTTCTAAGGCATTGATATCTCTTTTATTTCATTTTTGGAGTTGGTTTCACAACATTTGGTATCAGAGATTTGGATTCTGGGGTTTCCCTGCTCCAAACAGGTCATCGTGGAATTTTAGCTATAAACTTGTTTCTATGAAGGTTCAGAAGCTAAAATTTTTAGAGTGCAAAGCCAAAATCCTGAGGAACATCGTCACAAAATTTCAAATCTTGATTCACAATATTTTCGGAGATATGATCTGTGGAAGTTAGGGCTTTTTGCAGGCTCCTAAATTTCACTTAAAAATGTCATCGCGGAATTTTCGCTATAATTTTTTTTCTACGAGGGTTCATAAGCTAAAATGTTTAGAGTGCAAAGGCTAAATCCCGAGGAACATCTTCAAAAAATTTTAGAGCTTGGTTCGCAATATTTTCGGAGATATGATTTGTGGAAGTTAGGTCTTTTCAGGCTCCCGAATTTCATCTCAAAGTGGTGATCGTGGGAAAATCTTTATAACTCTCTCTCTGAGCATCGGATTGGAATTCTGTCAAAAGTGACTGGAAGTACATGGACTGTAGTTTCTTTTCTATACATTTCAGATCCAAAGGAGAAAATAGTGACACGTGGCAAGTCGTACAATTTAGCTCTACTGAACTAGTCCATAATTAGGTCATTGTGGGAGATTGGACATAACTTTTCCTTGAAGAATCCAAATCAAGTTAGACCTGTTGCATTTGAAAGAATCTTTAGAGGAATACTATAGGGTAGAATTTTAGATATTGATGATCTACAAGTATAGAGATAAGTCAATTTCAATATCGAGCTCCTCAAAAGCAAGTAAAAGGTTTTTTTTTTTTTTTTTTTCCCAAATTGCATAAGTCTTGTTTGAAGAATCATGTTGAATTGATTCCAAGGGAATATTGTAGAATATATATTAGTATTGGATTCTAAAATGGCCCCTAAAAAGAATTCAACAACCATTAAGCCTTTAGAAGGCTCTACTATGAATCATGAAGACGAAGAATGGCAACATGACATATCAAAATTACAAGAGCAAGTGCAACAAATTTCGCTCTCGCAAAGAGAAACAAAAATTGACATGGAAGTTTTGAAGAAAGGTGTGGAATCTAAGTTCGATGGTTTAAAGAATGGCATGGAAGCTAAGATGGATGACATGGAATATAATATGGATGAAATGGAAGCTAAGATGGAAAACATGAAGAATGATCTAAAAGAAGAGATGGAAGGTTTGACAAAGTTTATACAAGAAATGTTTCCTAATGGTGAAAAGATAATAGAGGAAAATCATGATGAGAACAAAATAAATGTTAATCATGATTTCATAAACTCTAATGTTGGAGGGAAGAACCGCCATATTCCAAAAATGGATATGTGGAAGTTTGATGGAAAGGATCCTGTAACATGGATATTACAGATGGAGCAATATTTTGATATCAATAATGTGCAAAACACACAAAAGGTACTCATTGCAACTTTACATTTAGAAAAAAATACATTTGTATGGTATCGATGGCTTTGCACCTGTAAAAACATTGTCACTTGGGTCAATTTTTACGGAGGAAATGATAACACATTATGAGGATACAAAGAGCAACACTTTCTTTAGCCAATTGATAAATCTCAAACAAAAGTGTTCAGTGGGGGAGCACATTGAAGACTCCCAAAAATTGAATATAAGGGTAACTGATATTCCAGAGGAACACAAGATTGATCTCTTTATAGGTACTTTAAAGGATAACATCCAACATGAAGTTCGCATTTTGGAACCTGATTCATTGGAGAAGGCATTCAGGTTGGCAAGAAAAATTAAATGTAAAATTATGGCGACAAGGAAGCCTACCACTCACTTCTATAAAGAAGGAAGTGTTGCTACTCCTATATTTCCATAACCTACAAGGTTGACACCACAAAAATTGGAAGAAAAAAGAGAAAAATGGATTTTCTATAGTTGTGATAGCAAATACACTAAAGGTCATAAGTGTGTTGAGAAGAAATTATTTTACATAGATTGTGAAGAGGAAGAAGAAAATGAACAAGAAGAGGATATACACCAGGAACCATCCCTAGAAGAGGAAGAAATGAGTCTAACCATATCGTGTAATGCATTGGCAGGAATTACCACTCCTCAAACTCTCAAGATAGAAGGACATATCAAGAAGAAAAAGGTAATAGTGTTGATTGATTCAGGTAGCACCCATAATTTTATTCATTGTAAGGTAGCCAAGGAATTAAATTGTTTCCTATAACCAGCACTAGAATGTCAAGTGATGGTTGCAAATGGAGGAACTATAAATTTCTCTGGAAAATGCCATAATATTAAGCTAACCATGGGGGAATATGTATTGACTAGTCCAATGCTTTCCATTCCTATGGAGGTGCTGATGTTGTACTAGGAGTACAATGGTTACAATCTTTGGGGACGGTAGCTTTTAATTTTCAAGAACTTTTCTTGAAATTTTTTTCAGAAGGAAAGGAATTCGAATTACGGGGTATTGAAGGGAAGCCAGGAAGGATAATAAGCTCTAACGTCATGACAAAGCTTCTAAAGAAAGAACAACGAGGTGTAATTGCACAATTATGCTCACTAGAAGTTCCGACATCAAAATCATCTATTTCTGCAGATCTCCAACAAGTCTTGGACAATCATTTCAAGGTGTTTGAAACTCCCAAAGGACTCCCACCTATTCATGATCATGATCATGCTATTCATTTGATTCCAGGAAGTGTTCCTCCAAACATCAAGCCTTATAGATATCCTTATGTCCAAAAGAGCGAAATTGAACGTATGATTGCAGAAATGTTAGAGGCGGGTATAATTAAACCTAGTCAAAGTTCTTTCTATGCTCCTGTAGTATTTGCACACAAGAAGGATGGATCATGGCACATGTGTCCGGATTATAGGGAGCTCAATAAGCTCACCATTAAAGATAAATTTTCCATTCCCGTGATTGATGAATTATTGGATGAATTACATGGAGAAATTTATTTTACCAAGTTGGATCTTCCTTCATGATATCATCAAATTAGAATGAAGACTGAAGATATTTTGAAAACAACATTTCAAACTCATGAGGGTCATTATGAATTTTTGGTCATGCCTTTTGGCTTTACCAATGCACCTTCTACATTTCAAGGGTTGATGAATTCCATTTTCAAACCCTTCCTTAGAAAATTCGTGCTAGTATTTTTTGATGATATAATAATCTACAACAGGTCTTGGAAGGATCATGTTCAACATGTTGACAGGGTGCTCAAACTATTCTAGGAGAAACAATTATATGCAAAAACATCCAAATGTTTATTTGGAGTACAAGAGGTGGAATATCTGGGTCATATTGTATCTCATGAGGGTGTTAAGGTAGACCCTAACAAAATTAAAGTCATTAAGGAATGGAAAGTCCCCACAACCATAAAGCAGTTGCAAGGATTTCTTAGGTTAACAAGGTATTATCGCAAGTTTGTTAAGAATTATGGGAGAATAGCAGCACCTCTAACAACATTAATGAAGAAAGATGCATTTTCATGGACTCCTGAAGCAACTAAGGCCTTTGAACATCGTAAAGAGGCAATGTGCCTAGCACCGGTCTTAGCTACGCCAGACTTCACAAAAACCTTTATTGGGGAATGTGATGCCTCAGGAAATGGAATTGGTGCAGTTTTAATGCAGGAAGGAAGACCCATTGCTTTTGAAAGTCGTCCAATCAAAGGAAAGTATTTACAGAAACCTATTTATGAGAAGGAAATGTTAGCAATAATGCATGCACTAAAGAAATGGCGAAATTACCTAATGGGAAGACACTTCAAGGTAAAAACTGATCATGATAGTCTTAAACACTTTTTGGAACAAAGACTATCTTCAGAAGAGCAGCAAAAATGGGTCACAAAGATGTTGGGTTATGACTTTGAAATAATCTACAAAAAAGGAAGCTTAATGTTGTTGCAGATGCACTCTCAAGAAAGAATGAAGAGGTGGAAGCATTGCTTTGTGCCATTTCTATTATCCAACCAGATTGGATAACCGAAGCAAGAGATGAATGGAAGAAGGACAAAGATGTATGGACACTCGTTCAAAAGTTGCAGCAAGATCCTAGTACATCTGATACATTTAGTTGGAAAAATGATTCCTTATGGTACAAAGATCGCTTATATCTTTGTAAGAATTCCCAACTAAAACAAAATATTCTTTTCGAATTGCACACTTCTCCTTTAGGAGGACACTCAGGATTTTTAAAAACTTACCACAGGGTGAAGAAAGAATTTTTTTGGGATGGCCTTAAATCTGATATTCAAAAGTTTGTGGCGGAATGTTTGGTTTGCCAGCAGAATAAAGTGGAGACAATTAAGACCTCGGGACTTCTACAACCTTTATCCATTCCAAGTCAACGTTTGGAGGAGATTTCAATGGATTTTATCACAGGTTTACCTAAGTCCGAAGGAAAGAATGTCATCATGGTGGTAGTTGATAGACTTACCAAGTATGCACACTTTTGTGCATTATCTCATCCATTTAAAGCAAGTACAGTTGCTACTACATTTATGGACACAATTCAAAAGCTACATGGAAACCCAAGGGTTATCGTGAGCGACAGAGATCCCATTTTTACTGGAAATTTTTGGACGGAGTTATTTTCTTGTTTGGGTACTCAATTAGCTCATAGCTCATCTTATCATCCTCAATCTGATGGTCAAAATGAGATTGTAAATAAATGTTTGGAAGGATATCTTCGTTGTTTTGTATCTGATAAACAAACACAATGGGTCAAGTGGTTACCTCTTGCTGAATGGTGTTATAACACTTCCTTCCATACTGCAGCAAAAATGACCCCATTTATGGCACTTTATGGATATCATCCACCATCCATCACATCATATTTAAGAGAAAATTTGAAGGTTCAAGAAGTGGAAGATCACATCGAGCATCAGCAAGAAGTTCTCCAACTCTTAAAGGATAACCTGAATTTGGCACAAAATCGAATGAAACAACAGGCAGATCAACATCGCAGCGAGAGAAGTTTTGATGTAGGAGATTGGGTATTTTTACAGCTACAACCATACAAACAAATGTCCCTCAAGCAAGCTAAGAAGGATAATAAATTATAGCCAAAGTACTATGGTCCTTACAAGGTGTTGCAAAAGATTGGTACTATGGCATACAAATTGGAGCTTCCTGCTTCTTCACGAGTGCATCCAATTTTCCATGTTTCATGCTTAAAGAAGGTTATAGGTGAAAATCTTCCAGTTCAAACAATATTGCCAGAACTTGATGAGGAAGGAAAATCATATTGGAACCTGAAGCGGTCATGGAAACAAGAACTCGACAGCTACGGAATTGATCAATTTCAGAGTATCTCATCAAGTGGAAGAACTTACCCACTGAAAATTCTACATGGGAGGATGAGAATTTTATACAGAAGCACCCGGAGCTACTCAAGCGTTGAGGACAACACTTTTTTTGAAGGAGAGGGGCATGTTAGGTCCCTATATCACTAGTATAGTCCCTTATCATTGTTAGTGTAAACCCCTTATTGTTATTATTGTACCCTTGTAACCCCCATTTTGTTATTATTGTGCCCTTAAATTATTATTGTTAGGTCGGCTAGGATTACATTGTGGCCCCATGGACTCCTATATATAGAAAGTAGGTTTTGTAATTTGTATCATCCAAGAATTGTTCATTCATGTAATGTATTGGAGGTTTCCCCCTCGAAGTGGCTTATTTATAAGGCATTGATATCTCTTTTATTTTATTTTTGGAGCTGGTTGCACAAAATTCGCAAGCTTGGAAACACATTGCTAAATATGAAAAAACTTTCAAGTCGATAAGTAGTTCACATTGCTCTGCCATTTCCTTTGTATTCAACTTCTAGAAAAACAATTTTCATTAACATTACTCCAACTAAAAAACAAACACATGTTTTAAAAAAGCCTATATTGTTAGAACACGAACTCAATAATTACAAGGATATTGTTTGCATGACAACTGTTGATAGATATATTGCACGTCCTGTTTCTCTAGAGCACATTTTCTTGGCAGAATATGCCTCCTCTTCTTCAATCACGAAAACAACATAAAAAAGAAACCATCCATGTGTCATAAGATTCATTCGATACAATGAACACATGGACCCAGAAAACCATTATATAGAAAAAATGATGCTTTATATCCCATACATAGAGTCTGAATATAGATTAAAGAAAAATGAAGAAACATGGGCTGAAACATACTTTTCACATAAACACATTATCGATGTCACAGAATAATAAATTTTTGATTTAGTCAGACCATGGGGTGATATTGAAGCTGCTTCTACTACAATTGCATACCAAAGTGATGAGATATTTATGCTTCACTTGCCCATAGAAACTGACAATGGTCCTTGTCCTAATGAAAAATATGACATTCAACAAGATTTGCAAGAGAAAATGAAATTCAAAAACACTGAAACTAAATATACAAAAAACAATGAATTCATTAAGAATCCCTTTGTTTTGTACACATTGACATACCATGAGATTAAGAGACAATTAAATCAAGAGAAACAATCAATAATCAAATAAATAGTTCTATGGGAAAAGAAAAATCTTGGTAAGTGCTTCTATTTGTTCATCACTGGATGTGCATGTACAAGAAAGGCATTCACTGCACAAGAACTTTACCATGCACTAGTACGTCTTTATAACAAAGACTTACAAAGTGACCCTTTGAAAAAAAAAGGCCTAATACTTTCATTTACTGGAAAAGCTGCGTATATTGCACATGATGTTACAGTCCATTCAACTTTTCATTTTACACTTTCACCACATCACATGGTGCCATTGGATTCTAACACACTTTATTTATCGAGCAAAGAATAGAAAGATCTTAAATTTCTATTGATATATGAGGTTTCATTAATTGGGTCTTGATTTCTATATAACATTGACAAACGAGTCCGTGAAATTATGCATACTCCAACTTCCCCATTTGGAAACCTTGACATAATATTCTGTGGTGACCTATGTGAAGCACAACCTATACATGATTGTTGGATATTTGAAGAACTGAAGCTTAAAGGAACTAGTGCTCCTTAAAACAAGTAATGGGACAAGACAATAAACAATTTGTATCCATATTAAATAGAATCAGAACATGTTCACATATTGATGATGATATTGAATTTTTGAACAACCATTGTAATAGATCGACACCAAATGATCCAACTTTTCCATAACTCTTTTATTTGAACAAGAATGTACGTGAACATAATGAAAGAATGTTGTCTCTTATCAACAAAGAATCCATTTTATTAAATGCATATGATAGAACAATTGAATGAACAAATAAAAATTACAATAAACAAAAAAAAATGCAGTTCCATCTTCTATTGTGCTAAAATAAAATATGCTTATTGAAATAATTAGCGAAAATTAAAATATTTAGGATGGCTTTGTCTATGGTGTTGAAGGAAATTTTAGAGCATCAGTGACATTTGAAAATGGTGCAATTTGGATCAAATTTTCTGATCCAGCTGTTGGCACTATTCAACGAAAAAAATGGCACATTTGTACAAATATGGAATAATGTCTACGTGGGAACCTACTACTAGAGTTTGTAGGAATAATAAATCAAACAAAAAAATTAGTTTTACAAGAGAAAAATTTCCTGTTCAACTTGCATGTGCACGAACTATACATAGATCACAAGGGTTAACAATGGAAAAATTGGCTTTTGATCCAAAAGGAGTCAGGCAACATGGACTTGTTTATACTGCACTTTCTCGCACCAAATATATGAAATCCTTGTATTTATTAAATAAATTGGAACATAGTAAATTTTCCCTCAATGACAAAATTAATATTGATCTAAATAGACTTAGAAAAAACATCTCTTATGAGCTTGAATACAACATATATGAAAGTAAAAAACTTGACGGATTGACAATATGTTCATTGAACACTCATAGTTTGTCCTTTCATTTTGAAGATATCATTGTTGGCTATGATCTAATGAGTGCTTACATTCTTTGTTTCCAAGAAACAAAAGCAACATTAGCTCCATCGAATCCATTATTGTCAAGCAAATATCATTATATACATTTATACCATTTACAAGGAATTCTCACATACTACAAAAAAAATATTGTGGTTGAGAATCATTTGACTTATACAAAAATCCAAATTGAATAAATAATTGCAACATTCCATGTTCACGAAAAAATTATTATAAATGCAAATGTTTATATTACACCAAATATAAATATTGAAGAAATAATTAATTTCATTGGATTCATTTTAGAGCACACATGCAACAATTACCCAGTTGTGCTTATTGGTGATTTCAATTTCGACATGTTGCAAAGTAGTCATCAACAAAAAAAGACTACTTTCGTTTATGCAAAATAATGGCTTCAATTTTCATACAAAAAGACCAACACCTGACTATAGCTCAATCCTAGATCATTTTTGGATAAATATTTTAGCTAGTACTATTTCTTTCCATGCCTTTGATGCTTATTGGACATATCATCATACAATTTATCTAACCATATATTTTTTATCAGCTTAAGTCATTTTGACAATGCTCATATTCTGCAGTTACGTTGTTGACTTGTCAAAGATTTGTCACATTTGAAAATGTGCAGTTTTGACATATGATTTGATTTGCAAACATCGAAAAAAAAAGAAAAAAAAAAAGAAAAAAAAGAAAAAGAGAAAAAAAGAAAAAAAGAAGATGTGAATTTCAAATTCTAGTAAGTATTTGATCCATCAACATAGATTTGTTTAGTTTGTCTTGTATAACTATAATTTTTTATGTCATGGTTAGCATGCAATTGACATATTTTTGATTTCACTTTGTGGCATTTTGTTCTATAGACTAAATATTATCATTTATTTTATCTTATAATTCATGTTTAATTATTTCTTGTGCAAGTTCTTTAGGAAAAAAAAAAAAATGTGACCATAGTGGTTCTTAATAACACATTTTTAGAAATGAACTATATATGTGTTTGTCAATGAAATATATAAAACATTTTCTTTATTGTAACTTATGCACATTTAATACATAGCCACCAACAATGCCTAAAAGTATTATAAAAATAGAATACATGAATATATATTTTATTGATGTAGAGAATACATTGTTTTAAATGTTCTTTATACACTTGTCTTGCACTTGATGACTTTCATTTTAGTTTTCTGGTAGCGATTGGTCCAGTCATTTGGAACACGGAAAAAACAAGCTCTAGCAATCAATTATTCGAAGAAGAAATTATGGAAGATGAGAATCCAAAAGGGTTAGGTTTGTGTTGCACTAAATGTTTATATAGTCAAATGGCATGTTTGCATTAAATCAATGTCAATGTTTTTTGAAGTATATTGTTCTGACTTTGCATGTAAACAAAGCGAAATCAATGGAAACAACATCCTCATCAATCATTGAAATATGCTTAGGAGCATATGCAAAGAGTTTTGAAGGTGATATATTGGTTATTTATGGCCCAATATATATTTTTTTCTAACTCTCATACAAAGGCGTGACTGCTCCATGCCGATTTGGTTGATAGCCACGGTCAACTGACTATCACAGTGAACATGGGCAACAATCCTATAAAGTGGTTCGAAGTCATGTTTACTATTGGAAACAATGTTCTAATAGATATTTTTGTGATAATAAACAAGGGTATTTATGAATGAGGAGATGCAAAATGTTGCATAGTGTTGCAAGAAAAAACCACAGTTGAATCAATTGCACAAGTTTGCAAAAAGTGAAGAATGGCTCCAAATACAACAATACATAATCTTGTTGTCTCAAATGATACATATGCAGTTGGTTCAATAGGAGCAATAGTAATAGGCTGTCAGAAAAATAACAAGCAACTTGAACTCAATATAAAATATGGTGAAGCTGTAGATGACAATGCAATTGTAAGACTGCTACTAGAATAACTATACTTGCATTTTGAAAAAAAGCTAATAATTTCTTTGAAACTGCTTTTTGTATGTTTCTTTTTCCATTATTATCAAGGCAGCAATTATCTCATTATTTATTGCACAAATTGCTTAATAAAAAAAAGATTTTGTCTGATTCACTGCAACTTCTATTGAACAATAATCATAGAGAACATTTTTTCAAAATAATATATGAATTGGCATAAAAAATGACTCCGCTCTATTTTTTCAAAAACATAGTCAGAAATGATGTGAAAAGTAGTCAACAGTTACAATCTGGATCAACAACTTTCGTTGAGCCATTGAATGATGAATTTGCAGGAGCGAATTTATTATCTTTTGTAATGTCAAGAACAGAGGTATATTTACTAAAAAATTCTTTGTTGAAGTAACGATAGTTTTAGTTCGATGTACAAAATATTTCATTTTGATAATATATATTTGAATCTAATAATTCAATTTTCCTTGACAAAAAAAAAAAAAAAAAACAGATGGAAGGAGTGCTGAAGGACAAAAATGTTTTCTCTCCTCCTTTTCAGTGAATTTGCAATAAATGCAAACAACTAGTCCATGCAAACACATCTAAATGCATAGTCTATAAAGATGACACATCATTTAACTATGAGCACAATGTTGAATGCACATTGGAAATGCAGAGTGGTAGAATTGATTGTATGTTACAGAGGCCATCGCTAAAATATCATTGCCCAGTTACTGCTGACACACGATTTCAGGAATACATCCAAAATATATCATCTACAGTTTTCAAATTAAGAAAAATTTGTATTCAAGGACCTTTTATTTTAACAGTTAACAACACTATTGTTGAGATAAAATAACTGTGATCATGAAACAAAAATATTCTTTTGTACATCAAGATGGTACATTTTGACAATTAGCATATTCTTCATTTTTCCATTTTTATTTTATGTATTCCATTAATTCATAATTCATAAATACTTGCAGTAACACTAATATATAGTTTTTCTTTTATTTAGGTTCCAGAATTACAAAACACTCAAAAACATTTAGTTCAACTCTTCCTGAACATTTACTATAATACATCAATGAAGACTGTTTTCCTTTCCTTTTTTTGTGTGTTTAAAATAACTAGTTGTTGTTTCTATTTTTCCCGGTAAGTTTTGAATCAAACAACTTTTTCTACTGCAAATGAAAACATAGAGCAAGATGCACATTTTGAAATATAATATTTCATTTATTTCAAAATTTCTATGGCACTATGGTCTCGTTTTCTGTTAATAAGAACATTAGATCTTAGTTGCATAGTGACATATTGTAAATTAAAAATTCTTATTATGCCACATTATATATATGCTGATATTTTTCTCTTCATTGTTGTAATATTAACTTGGATTCTCATTTGTTGTAAATTCTGGAATTGAGTTCTATTAGGGAAAAAAAATGGAAAAGAAAATAGTTGCATGTGTATGAATGTGTTCATTTCTATATATGCTCAATTAGAAGCTCCATGTTAAAATAAGGCAATACAAGAGAATTCAGATAGTTGTTTTCTCGTCTTCGTTTCCCACAGATCAAATTGTCCTTATTTTTCTATTTATATTATTGTTTTTCATGTAGTGTTGATTTGATAATTAACATTTTTTTTGCCCCTTGTTTTCTGGGCTATATAGTGTTACTTTTCAGTTATATACAATTGTAAATTTATTTCTCCATTTAAAGCTAATAACTTATTATTTATCAGCACATGTTAATAATTTCCAATGTTTGGCTTGTGGTAATGATTCTTTGATGAATGATGAACAATATGTATGCTACTTGAAATCAATGATAATTTTTTTGAATCACATTGTCATTACTATGAATAATAATTATATTAGTTATTTTGAACTAGGAGCTCTTATGGTAAAATTTTCATTGATCTATGTAATCAATTTTAGTTGGACATTATTACAGATTTTATTCTCTTGCTATCATAGTGTTTTTTGTACTAACATTGTGTTAGATATTTTGTATATCTATTATTTAACATATCAAATTTAGTGCTGTAGATATATTGTAAACAAGAAATTGAGATATTTTAAAAATAATATGTGAATCATTGGTGTTGTGGAGCTTAATCCCCTCTATGGATAGAGGCGATCCCACTAGCCCTAGAGTGGGTCTAGCAACAAACAAAAACACGCTATGATACCGATTCCTAGTTACAAAAGACAAAGCTACGATGGATAACCTACCTCAAGTCCTACGCTGTTGTTGTCGAAGAAGAAGTGCTGCTTCCCATTCCTAGCTCGACATATCACAATCCTTTCGCTCACCGCGTCCGGACACCTGTACACATGCAGAGAAAAATGACGATATACAATGTAATAATCCAAACATGTAACTATCAATTAGTCGGAAAAGATTGAATCGAATTGCATTACAAAGATAATAATTACAACAATGGAACCAATAACATAGTTGAGCATATATTAAAACATGAAAGAAAGATTACAACCGAGTTCCGACGTCACATTCTTCTTTTGGCAGGGCTTCCAGTGAAGCATGTCTCACAAAGCTTGTCAGGAATTTAGACAAGGCTCTCTCTCTTATGGGGTTCTCCTTAGCTCTGCTCTCAATAGTTGCTCAACTATAGTTTTCTTCCCAAATGTTCAGCTAGGTTGCAAATAGAGAGGGCAGGCTTTTATAGAGGAAGAAGGAGAGGTTAGGATCCCTTTAATAATGGGGGAGAGTCCTATCTCTTAGGAAGGTTCCATGAGAGGTGGAAAACCATTTCCTAAACAGGGAGATTCAGAGCCAAACAACCCAACCTCTTTTTGATGATTCATTCGGAAGTTGTTAGAACCAAACTTCCGCCTTTTATTTAAAAAAAACATTCCCAAATAGGCTTGGCGTGGGCAATACACAGGGATAGAGCGCTAGGTGGCGCGGGCTTAGTGCAAATTTCCCGGGTCGGCGCGAGTGATGAACTGGCTTCTAGCGCCAATGCCCAAACATATGTTTTTAGTAATTTTCTGAGGAAATGTTCTCCAAGAGAATTCTTTCCCTTATGTAGAAGGATGCCATCAAGGTGTTTTCAGGACATTTTACTGTTCACAGGTCATGGGAATAGTCCTCCAATGTACGGGATGAGGGATTGCAGGGATGGTGACAAAATTCTGTTTAACATATGCCCCCTAAAGCATGAGGTCCGAGAGAGAGGGAGGGGTGAAATGCTTTATGAGAACGCGTTCAAATGAAAACACTGCCATCGGATAACCTGCGAGTACAAATACAACTGATATCTTTGATACATGTTAGATGGTATCGGTGCAGCCATCCATAATTAAGTGTACAAAAATCGAGATCCAAGGTATGGACGCAACCATCTAGAAAAATAAGGATCATCAAGTAGACTCAGGCATGGTCGCAGTCATCCAATCAAAAGAGTCATTTACTAAGTCATAATAATCCACAAAGAACCCGTAGTTTGGATTTCATCAGAAAAAATCTAGGGTCTTGCGCTCCATATGGACTCGAAAAAAAGTACAATTTCGAGCATGCGAATATGTAAGCTGAAGTCAAACATGCAAGAACATTGTTTGATTACTAGCCAATGATGAAAATTGTTAACAGACGCGAGAGAAACCACCAATAATGAAAATGGTTCTCAAGGTACAAGAGGTACAATCCATGGAATGTGAACAGTGATCTGGTGTCGAACACTCGCAGAATCATCCGATCAAAGGCCAATAATGAAAACCTTGCGTCAAATGCGAAGAACCTGCCATTGAGGCATGCAGGCTCCAAGGTACTTGGGAGGAGTCTCTAGATCAACTTCCTAGATAACGAGCTAAAGTCAACAGGAAGTGACCTTGATCGAAGGTGGGCCATAATGTTTCCCACATCATCGACACGAGACAAAGGAACATGATGTTTGTGAATTGAGACCAATAGAGAATCAGCGGGAGGTTGAAAAATGCAGAGGCCAAGTTCTCTTGAACATATCGACAGCACGACACTGGATTTGGCAGTATTTGACATCAAGGGATCTGAGGTCATGGTGACGTGGCAAAGAGTAGATGAGCAGTCAAAAGATATTACCCAAACCCATGGAAGCAAGCAGATAACGAGATGAAATGTCCCCAACCCGACACGAATGCAGACAAGTGCCATATTCAAGAGCGACATACTGCCAATACGACTACGATCTTGGTTCCATTTTCCCCCACCATTTCTGGTGAGTAACCCAAATATTTTTGGAAACAAGATTGAAGGGGATAGCATGTGCTTGTGATGTAAGTTTTTCCTTTGGACAAATCCAACCTAGTACATTTTACGAGCCCTAGGAAGGAGAAACTCGAGTAACGTCATTGCGAAGGAGTCCGATGTCATCAGTTTTTAACGGGTATGACAAAGGAAGAACTCGACATCTTTTCATATTTAGAGAGATTGAAAAGAAGGTGAAAAAGAAAACTCCAACAGTCCCTTTTCATAGATAGTTCCTCAAATCCGAAAAGGTAGAAAAATGTGTCTGAGAAAACCTCCTAGTCGTGATAGGCTAGGGTATTCCTTTTTCGTAAATAATCTATCCTAACTCGAAAAAGGGGTAAACGTATACTAGGTAGATATCGCTTTAAAACCAATTTTAACGAGCTCAAAATGACAAGCGACTCGACAATCTTTTCAGTTTTAGAGAGTCAGAAAAGAGTTGAAAGGTGACTCCAGTAGTGACTTTTTCGTGTTTTTACCGAGTCTGAAAAAGTTTAAAATACAACTCGTCTCTTCATCAAAACCACGTGAAAAACCTGTTGCTGCACAAAAGGACGTGTGTAAAACATATTCCATGAGAATAACATGAAAATCAATCGATAAATATGTTTTAAAACCTATTTTAGGACTTTGAAAAGTTATAAAAGACCAATAGTGGTAAAAATATTTAATTTTCACTTTTACCTCTTTGCAGAGTAACAGTGACCCATTTCTACTTCGATCTTCAGGCGACGAGTGTGATCAATCCAGTGGACCAAATCGAATCCCGTCCGATTTAGGTAAGAGCCGACCTCTTTGGCCATCTTTTAAGTCACATTTTACTGCATTTGATTATTATTTGAGGTCCTTTAGGGAAGGATTTTCAAAATTTAGGGCTCCACGGTTGGCGTGGGTTTCGGGCACGAACTCACACCAAACTACCCTGGTTTACACAAGGGTTGCGCCAGTTGGCACGACTGTTAGCAAAAAAATCGTGCCAACGACGCAACTCAAAATCCGCATTCAATTTCCAAAAAATGCAACCAATGGAATGTAAATTTGAATACCCAAGGGGGCTTAAAATGTTCCCATGATTGATCGATGCAGGTATCAAGCGAAAAATATGGTTATCGAATGGAAAGAGAGAGAACATAGCGAAGAGGATGAACAAGCAATGGAAAACGAGCAATGCATTAATTCTCTTCGGAATTGTGGGCTAAAAAAGTTCTTTCTAATGCCATGTCTCCAGGCTTAGCCCGAATTGATGTAGTATCTCATCAGTATTTGGGATGAGGATGAGGAGAAATTCAAACTTCGAGACCAGGAGCTTGAGCTCAAAGTATCAGATGTATATTTCATCACTGGACTATCACGGAGGGGTCCAGTCCCTATTCTGACTGGTACCAGGCCTTCAGGGGAAAGCATGACAATGGTCATGAACAGGGTGTGCCCAGGGGCATGCAAAGGAACAGGGAGTGGGAAAGTGAACATTCAGGCCATCCTCGATCTAGCACTGAGAGTAGTGCTACACACCATTACGCGGGTTGCGGGATCGTAGGCCCCACACGAGGCCACAAAGACGCAGTTACTTCTTGCTTCGGAGTGTATGAACTTGACCATCTTCAACTAGGCCAAGGCCGTAACCATGAACATCAAACAACAACTCGCCAAATGCAAGAAGACCAAACTAAAACAATTTGGGTATGGGTTGATTTTGGTGTCGTTCTTCCTGGAACGATTACCTATTTTTCAGTGCCAGGAGTTCATAGTCCCGGAGCCACCACTGAGAGAGCCATGGATGGATTGATGGGCGACAGTGATGCCCAGGGTAGGGGGTGGCCAACAGATGTTCTAGAGGCTAGAGTTCTTTGACTGGCTTCGACGATAGTTGATCGTCGTGGAGGATTGGCCCTACGCTGGCACCGATTTTACTGGAGACCCAGACCTCCCGCTCTCGGAGGGAGAGGATTGGGACAAAGAACTTGGTAAGACTTCATTTTTTATTTTTATGAGTTTTATGATTTTTTAGTATATATACATGTTTTGACAGTTAATCTTATATGAATGCAGATGTTGGCCCAGAACGTCCTGCAGGCATGTCTCCCATAGCGAGGCAGACTCCTCGTGACTTTGACCCTTAGGACGAGGGCATCGACGAGGAGCTAGTACAAAAATTGGAGGGAATCACTCATGGGGTCCCTAATTATGCGCGTTTTGATGACGTAACCCGAGCATATTAGAGGCACACTTTGGG
This sequence comes from Pinus albicaulis, assembly GCA_034641835.2. NCBI lineage: Eukaryota > Viridiplantae > Streptophyta > Pinopsida > Pinales > Pinaceae > Pinus > Pinus albicaulis. Next base: position 269,780,581 of record CM076572.1, on the reverse strand, counting down.
GGTGCCCAGTTGTATCCACCGCTTGCTAAGGCGGTTGGTATGGGTGGTGACGTGCTATCATGAGCACCACGCCGACTAGGCATTAGGCTTTACTTCTGCACATTTTTTAGAGACATGTTGTCTCATGATGTAACCGAAACAAACATATATTATTTTTTGTGGGTTTTAGGATGCACACGACTTGTAAACAAACGATATATATATATATATATATTTTCTACATGGGTCTATTTCCATATGATGATGTTTTCATAAATTGTGCAAATGTCTATCCAACACCATGTTAGCTATTGCATCTGTTAATTTATTCATTTGTCTTGGTATATGTTGATATGTAATGAAATAAAAATGTCATTCAAGTAAATGAATACGCAAATAAAATCTCAAAATGCATGGGTTTCGAACCGAATAATGATCATTCAGTTGAAGAACAACAATTTGCGAATCCAACTTAACAAGCAATGCGCGTATGCTGAGGTTGAATGCCTTGGTTAACTGTTCCAAAACTGCACTATATTCAACGACATTGTCCGTAGCTGGTCCCAGACAAATACCTTGTAAATTAATCAACTCACCATTAGGATCATAAATTACCCAGGCTGCCGAAGACAAGTTCCTGGTAATGCGAGAGGCACCATTCGCGAAACCGACATAAGGGGAAATCGACATCTGCATAGCAAACAAGACCCAAATAAGTAGAAAAATCTCACAAAGAACATCACACCCAAGCAGGCACACAAAATGAAAGTAATCACCTATGTACACATATCACGCGTGAATAATTTAGGCATAATATTTTTTCAGATATTGCCCATTCCTGGGCTGCGATAAAGGACACCCTTCATAGTCAATGAGCTCATAAGCCCATTCTGCAACACACGTTTAATGATGTAGGTCCCATGCCACATGGGTTGGAGTTTTCCTGCCCCCAGCTTATCATGAGCTTGGTTGTATAGAAGAACGAGATCGCCTTCGATTAAAGAACGAGGAGAAACTGATTGGTCAAAATGGGATTTGACTCGCTTCTTCTGTGCTTTGATGACCAAGGCAACTAAGCGACAAGTTTCATCCAATATCCCTAAATAGAGGAGACGTTCTTCTTCAGGCGAAGTATCAGGAAGTAATTCCACAGCTAACTTAAGTGAAGGGATTTCATATTCAATCGGAAGCATGGCTTCCAGACCGTATACCAATTGAAATGGGGTAAACCCGGTTGCATTTTTGATCGATGTTCGGTAAGCCCATAAAGCTGAGAACAACATGAGATGCTAGTTTGATTTGTGGATCCCGATTGTTCGTTGAAGCATGGTGACAAGGACCTTGTTTACAGCTTCAACTTGGCCATTAGCTTGGGGATAGTAAGGCGTTGAGTTGTCGTGACACAGACCCAACTTAGATGTCAGCTCTGCCATCATGTAATCCTGAAAATGGGAACCGTGATCAGTAACGATGGATTTAGGGACACCGAACAGAGAAATAACATGATTGAATATGAACTGTGCCACTATCTTACTGTCCGCAGCCAATGTAGGCATTGCTTCGGCCCATTTCATAAAGTAATCGATGGCAACGATGATATAGGCATGCCCCCTGACCGAATGAGGGTTACACATCATAAAATCTATGCCCCATTTAGAAAAAGGGCCAACGGTAACGACAAGGTGTAGTGGAGTAAGTGTTGCACGCATCTTGCGTTGAAAAATCTGGCATACATGGCATTTACGTACTGCAACAATGCAATCTTTGAAAATAGACGGCCAGAAGTAGCCAGCACAAAGGATCTTCTGTGCAGTGGCATAACCAGACATGTGACCACCACAGGTGCCACTGTGGCAGTCATTTAAAACCTTCTCTGCTTCCTCGAGGGTCAGGCATTGGCATAGTACATAATCGACTCTGAAACGATAGAGGGTATCTCCAATGATGCGATTGATGCCGAATGCGATGTCAGACATCTTTCGTTAGCTCAGACCTGAAAGTAGATGTTTGGAGGTACACGATGATATCACCATACCACGGGTCGAGGCTGCTGATTAGGAAGAGAGTTTCGTCTGGTATATGATCTTCATAGGAGGAAGGAGCAGAGTCAGTAGGGAGAGAACAAATCAAATCTGCAAACACAAGTGATTTCTTCGATTTGGCCGTAGTGAATTCCAAATCAAACTCTTGGAGGATGAAAATCCACTTCGAGTATTTCCCCCCAGCAACTGTCATGACAACATATAAGTCATGGGGTTACAGTCAGAAATCACGGTCACCGTGTGTAAAAGAATTTAATGATGAAAACTTTGGACGACCTGGACCGCAACCAATGCTAACTTCTCGACATGTGCGTAACGCATTTCAGGGTCGCGAAGGTTCCAAGATAGCTAGTAAACAACATGTTCGTTACCATCATCATCACCTTGGACCAATACCATGGTGATCGTGCTGAAGGCGAAAGCTAGGTAGAGGGTGAAATCACGATGGTAATTTGGAGGACGCAATAGCGGAGCGTTGAAAAGCAACGTCTTAAGTCTATCAAAAGACTGTTGGGAAATATCATCCCAACAGAAAGGGACGTCCTGCTTTAGAAGTCGTGTAAATCCTTTGGCTACTTCGGCGTAGTTCGGGATGAAACGACGTAGAAAATTGGCTTTCCCTTGGAGACTCTGAAGCTGATGTAACGAAGACGGGGAGGGGAGATTGACAATAACCTCAACTTTAAGAGGGTCAAGGTGAATTCCATATTTAGACATGATAAACCCTAAGAGTCTACCGGAGTCGATGCAGAAGACACATTTGTGTGGGTTGAGTCTAATATTGTAGCGTCTACAACAAAGAAATATTTGACGAAGATGTTATGGGTGGTCCTTCTGCATAGATGAATGAGGCAGAAGGTCATCCAGGTATGGTTGGAAAATATGCCGAATATCATGGAAAGCATAGGACATGGCGCACTGGAACGTAGCCCCAGCATTATTCAAGTTGAACGAGAGTTTCCTATATGTGAACGTTCCCCATGGGAAAATAAAAGAGGTCTTGTGTTGATCCGAAGGGAGAATGTTAATCTGGTTATAGCCAGAGAAACCATCTATAAGGGAGAAAATTTCACTTCCCGCACAATCGTCAATGATTTGATCGATAAACGGGGTGGGATAATTATCCTTAGGACAGGCCCGATTGATATCACGATAATCAACATAAACACGAATGGTGCCTTGTTTCTTATCCACAGGAAATATATTAGAAACCCATTCATTTAGGGGAATCAGATAAATGAAACCTGCTTTAAGAAGTTTCTCAACTTCAGCCTTGATAGCGTGAGATTTTCGAGGATGCACAGGACAAAGACATTGGTGAACAGGCTTCGCACCTGGGTAGGTGGGAATCTTGTGCACCATGATACTAGGGTCGATCCCAGGCATTTATTCGTAAGACCACGCAAAAAAATCACGAAATTCGTGAAAGAGACTAGTGTACACTTAGACTTCCTCAGAAGAGCAAGTGACTCCCACATGGATGTTCTCGACGATCCCCGGTTTAACAGAAATGTCGATAGGCATTTTTTGAGTAATGTTCCCCAAGTTACCTTCCGAAAATACTTCATGAGTCAAAATGGGTGTCTGAATCAGTGGAGAAGGGACTTGGGATGCGAAGTGCTCAAGACAGTTAGACATGGCCCCGAGGCAAGACATAAATGAGGAACGATGATGCCCATCGCTCCATGGTAGATCCTAGAGAGACATGGTTTCCATGATAGCATCGTTGGATGGAAACACTTCTTTCAAAGGATCTGGCGAATCCGCATCGCCGAGCTAAGGGGATTGAGAATACATGTCGAGAGACATGCTCAAAGGAGCAACTTCAGGAGGGGGAGAATCAGATGCAGCTGTTAGCTCACAATAATTGATCTCGATGGGACTAAGCGACATCGAATCTCCAAAAGAATCAACCTGTTCAGGTGAAGGGATGATCCAAGGGTCATCTAACTGAGAGATCATATTGACTTGAACAGTATTTGGTGGTGGAAAGGGAAAATACCCATGAGTGTGGGATCTTTGAAAAGACTCGGCCCTATGTTGTCAGGGGGATTAGGAATTTGATCCACGTATGGCACGTTGTTCTCAGAAGATGAGTTAAAGAATGACAACTGATCAACAATAATAATTTTTCCCTCATGTGGAAACTTCAAAAGTAGAAAGAGGGTGGATGGAACGCACAACATAGCGTGAGTCCAACTGTGACCGAGTAGAATATTGTAGTTGAGTTTGGAATCAATGACTTATACTTCAACGTTGACAGTATTCCCTTGCAATGTGATCAGTAAGCTAGCGAGAACACCCAAGGGTTTTGATTCCCTTCCATCGAATGCCTCGAGGGCATTGGGTGAAGAATTAAGGGCTGGAGAGCCAATAGCCTTCCAAAAAACAGATGACATAATGCAGGTAGATGCACTTTCGTCCACTACGACCCTATGGATGTTGAGACCATTAATACTGACTTGTATAACAAGCGCAATCTGGTGCGTAAGTTAGGGGACGAAATTATCTTAGTCGAAAGTGAGAAGACTAGAATCGGCAGGATCGATACCGCCGATCGCAGATACCAACGCTTTCCGTTGAGACATACAACTTTGGAGGACTTCCAATGTGGACATCGCAGATGGAGCCTGCGTTAAATCCTCAAAAATACTGTAATGTTGAGCTGCATGGGCATTAGGATTATAGGAAGAATTCCGGAGAACACCTTTAGAAGGTGGCCGTATAACAGGTTCAACACTGGGCTTCTCAATTTCAAGGGGACCAGAGGTAGGTGGGGGAGGAGGACCATCAACGTCCTCCTTCCTGGATGCCTGACGTGATTCGACATAATATTTTGACCGAGTAGCGATGGAAACGGGTGCAGAACCGTTCATCATGAAACCTTGAGAGCCGAACAACGCAGATGGTGCCGATTGATCGACCATCTGGGTCTGCTGAGATGGGAAAGGTTCTTTAAGGACTGCTAGAGTTCCCTTAGCGCCTTTGAGTAGTTGAATAACCTTGGATCATAGAGGAAAATCATTAGTGTAGTAATCTTCTTCACAAATCAGGCAGGGATATGTCGGTTTTTGCTGTGAACCATCATCAACACGAGGTTTAGACGTTTATGGTTTTGGGGCATTGGATCTAGCCTTGCCTTTGCCCTTCTTTTTCCCTTTGGAAGTCTTGTCTGCAGGTTTGGCCTGAATGGCGTTGACCTCCACGGTTTTACCAGACTTTGATGAAGCCTGAGGAGTATAAGTATGGGAAGAATTCGATTTCTGCTTCCCATTAGAAGACTTGCGTGAAGTCTGAGATACAGAACCAATAACGCCGTCGATTGATGGGGTAGCTGGTGCTTTAGAGGTCTCGGGCCATGGAGCTTCGATCAAGATATCATACAGAGTGCCCGATTGAGAGTACAATAAATCAAGGTACTGGGCCTGAGCGATGGCTTGTTCCTCGGTTACACATGCCCCCATGGCGATATCTTTCACAATCTGGTTGAAAAAAGAGGTAGTGAACCAATGAGTAAGAAGCTGATTAGGAATTTTGAACTTGATCAGGCAATGGCGTCGTCTCCATTCATTAATGTGGTCTAAGATATGGGTGGCTCGGTCTTGTTTCAAGGATGTTAGGAGATGCGTCCCGGCTTCATAACGAACCGACAACTAGAAATGAGTCAGGAATACCATAGCAAGAGTGTTGAAATCTTGAAAGATGCCATGAGGCAATTCGATGTACCACTTAGTAGCAACTCCGGTGAGTGTGCACTGGAAAAGACGAAGTCGGATAGAGTCATCGATCCAAGAATTAGAAGAACACCACAAATGGTATGTCATGACGTGTGCTTGGGGGTCTTCTCCAGACTTTCCCTCAAAACTTCGGACAATCACCAGGAACCTTCGTTGGGACCGGAGGCCAATAAGGATTATGAAGAATCGGATTATTTGTCAATTTGGACACATCTAGCAACTCCAATGTGGCAAGGAATGGTAATTGAGGGTTAAAAGGCATGGCAGGTCCTCGATAAGGACCCGTACCCATAGTCCACCCTGGTTGAGTATAATTCTGCCCCCATTGGTTCTGTCCCTGAGGATTCTGACCATAAGGGGTATAAGCCAGATAATTCGGTTGATATGGCGGCTGGAAACTAGGATACGGGGATTGATAACCATGATACTGATTTTGAGTATATGTGTGCCCCGGTTGAGCAGCGTGGGGAGTATAAGTATAGCCTGGCTGTTGAGGGTAATATCCAGAACCTTGAGGCGGGTTGTAAACCAGTCGATATTGACCTTGAGGGTGATAACCACCTTGGGGTCGAACGAGCTGCTGGTGAGTAGGGCCTTGCTGAGCCGAATAATTCGGGTGCACAAGTGGATTTAGCTATGGCATAGAATAGAGCGACGGCTGAGCAGGGTTGAAAGGTTGTGTAGGTTGTCCTGGTTGAACATGTTGAACTGACTGATGAGAGCCACCAGGTTGCCCCTACTAAGTAGGTTGGCCTGATGGTTGTGGTGGGCCAGGCTGTGCCTGATAACCAGGTTGACCTTTGGCAGGACCATAAGATGGCCCTGGTTGTGCAATGTTTTGACCAATCAGAAGATATGGCTGCTGAGGTTGCACTAGTGGTTGAGATGGATGGATTTCCCCCTAGGACTGTATGAAGGTCCGGGTTGATATACCGGTTGCCCTGATGGTCCTTGAGGTTGCCCTAGTTGGACCACAGGGTGAGGCTGTAAAGGTTGACCTTGAGGATTGTAAGGCTACCCTTGCGGGTTGTAAAAAAATCCCTATTGGACCGCAGGTTGTCCCTGTAAGGGTTGCCCTTGTGGGTCGTATGCATACCCTTGCTGGGCTGAAGGTTGTCCCTGAAAGGGTTGTCCTTGTGGGCCGAAAGCATACCTTTGCTAAACCGAAGGTTGTCCCTGAAAGGGTTTTCCTTGTTGGTTAGAGGGTTGCACAGGCAAGGTAGGTATAAAACCAGGGAGGAACTGATAGGCCTTAGGAGCAGGCAAGTAGATGGGGTTTCCATGCTCATCATGTTGGAACAGAAGTGAATAAATCAGGGTACCATCTGCCCCATAATGAGAAAAATAGGACTGATAAGGATCTTGAGGGAACTGATAAACCTGGGAGTTTTGTTGCTGAAAAAACAACCGATACTCCTCCGGCGAAAGGCCGTCAGGGATTTCCATGGCAATCGAAGTTTCTACCAAAGTTGAAACTCCTGACGGTTGAATAGTGACAGTCGAGGCCGACGCAGCCACACAGACAGTAGGCCTAGTGTGGATAGATGTAACCAAGGGTGCCGACGAGACAAGTGTCATGGGTGACATCCATAATGACGGAAGAAACAGCCTCCTTGACGGAGTTGACGTTGGCATTGAGGCAATACCGGCTATGATCTGACCTAAAGACCTATATCTAGCTGGAAGTGAGACCGATGGTGAAGATTGAGAAGGATATGGTTGGATGTCTACTGGGAAAAGTTGGTATCCTTCATCAGAAACTAGGATACCCTCACTGCTGTTAGGACCAGATGAGTCCATGTTTGAATCTGCCGTAAGATCTTGCAAAAGAGTACGGGGGCTAGGTGGTATGACAACAACCAAAAATGGTGATCCCGATGTAAGAGGGGGAAAATTTTCCTCGACCCCAAACCCAAACCAAGCGTTGGAAAGAGGCCAATGAAACTCAACTGGTTCCCCGAAGGAATACTCAGAGGAGATGATAGGCTGCTCAATCTCGGTAGAGCCAGAGACCTGAGAAGTTTCAGATGAATCATCCGTGTAAGGACTACCAGTAGACGAAATTGACGGTTCCGCCACTGTGATTGTAGCACACTAATAAAAAGGAAAAGAGATAAAAAATGAAGACTCTTGGATTAAAACCAAGGCAAACAAAAACAGGCCAAGTAATCAATCTTTAATGGGTGTGTAATCGTAGGTAGTTTATTTTACCACATTGAAACAAAAGTTTGCTATTTCATGTTTTAAGAGTTAAGAAAAAATCAAAGATGACTGTTGGCGAGGAATCAGGTCTCGCAGGCAAGACCCAGGTTCAGGAGTTGTGGCCAACAAGGGAATCTGTTGTATTTTAGAACCACGTCGGCATTATCACCCTACTCTGGAGAGCAGAGAGTCTCACCCGAGGCATGCCGCAACCACATGCAGGAGGGGAATGGATCGATAGCAAGGAACGGATCTGCAACTCATGATTGACATTAAATAGATTGCATAAATAGAGACATGTACGCAAGAAAATTCAGAGCATAAACAGGTATTAAGCAAATAAAATTTTAAACCATCGCAACCATCATGCATGCATAAGAATTACACAGTAGGATAGTAACCTGCAATTGTATTGATATCTTCATCCACAAACCATCATTACATAGCTTCCGCAAGGAGAGCTTACAGTCTGATATAGATGCCTTACATAACAGAAAGGTAAATGAGAGAACCCTAGGAACTACAGAGATATCCTGGACGATCTCCTTCAGTCGCTCTGCGTTCTGTCTCCTGTTTCATTCCATTTCTTCTCGGCCGGGTGACTACTATTTATCCACCCACTTTCGCAACTGTTAGTTCCTCTTTTCGTTCTTCTTCATCTGCTTCAAGCTTCTCTCTTGTTATCTGTGTGTTCCACTTTCTGTCTTCTGCTGTATATCCTCATGCATCTGCTTTCTTCAGCTATCTCTTGCTTCTGCGCCACCTTGATAGCTTCGCAACTTGCTGTAGTTGTGACTTGATCGTGATTGCCATGTGTCATCTTTCCACAACCCAAAAAGGCCATCCTTTATTCAAAATGCAAAATATTCCAAACAAGTTTTCAAAAACAAGGGCCCCAACAGGCCTCGACCACAGTTTCTTGACTCGTCCCCGAGTCAATCACAAATGACAGTCTATATCTCCATCGCCCCGCTTGATCCCGTGCCCTGTTCAGCTTGTGTGCCTTCATTTTGTACCTGCTCCCGTTGTGCACCATCAGCTTGTTCTTGTTCTCGCTGTGCGCCTTCTGCCGGTTGTTCAAACAAGGGCCCCAACTCCGGGACTTTGCGGAACGCTATGGCTCGAAGCTCAGTGAAGGCCGAGACAACTTGCTGCCACCCTTGCAAGAGTGAATCTGTGTCTTCAGTGATCTTGGTGACAGTGGCCGCTTCTAGGGGTGCTGGGACAGCCCTGAACATCGTGCTAATTTGGGTTTTGACCTTGGCGGCTAGCTGTTGCATCGTCCTGGCGCTGTTTTGGAGGGGCAGGCGGAGCTCACGAATTACCCGTTTGGCCTCTGTAGAATTGGCTTCCGTTTGCTAGATCTATACTTTGAGCTCATCTTCCTAGGCGTATAATTGGTCCAACCTGGCGGGGTCCATGACCTCTTGAATTTCCCGGGAAACCTGCAGTAGCTGTGCAAAGATTGGCTGTGCTTTGAAAGTCAAAGCTAGTGAGCATTCTTGAAGACCCTTCAGGAGGTCGTGCACCTCACACGTCGCAGAGGTGAACATTTCCTGTATTTGGGTTTCCTGGCCCTGCTTTGCGGCAACCTGGGCTGAATAGGTAGCCGTTGGGTCGGGCAGTGCTGGGCGTGTGGCTAATGCTGCGTGGATCTCTGTATTTTCCCGGTGGAGACCAGTGAGTGCAGTCCGGATGTAGAAATCTTGGGCGATGACATTCTGCTCCGCGACATTAGCAGGCAGCGGGGTATAATGAGCCTTTACCGAGGGCCATAGGCCTAAAAATACATGAGTTACGATGGATATCTGATCTTGCAGGCGTTCCTGCGCCGAGATAAGCTGGTCACGCTGTTCAGTAAGCGCCATGATCTATTGTTTCTGCTCTTCCCACCACTGCTGTAGCTCTGAGTGAAGCCTTTCGGCTTGCTGGGCCGCCCTCTGAATGAATAAGTACAACTGAGCTGTACCCCATGTTTCTAAGTTAGCTGTGCCCGAAGCACCCTGGTCCGGCCGCCTTTCTTGGAGGGGTTTCCCACTGGCAACTGAGCGGTTGGAATGCTCCGGAGGGGATGACGGTGTTTGTTGCTGCGTTGAGTTGGCCATATTCAAATCTGGCCGCTCCTGTTGATCGGTCTGGCCAGTGGGGGGAGGGTCAGCATGCTCAGGCTGAGCCTCGGCCGAGTCGGCCCCAATTTTTGCCAGCTGGGTAATTATAACAGATAAAGAAACCTGGGGTGCGCCCACGGGGTCGATTGGTGGTACTATGGTAGCAGTACTGGAGTCAACTTCAGCCCCGTGGTCCCCGCCAAAGAGTTCTCGGATGAGCGGGTCGGACACAGTGGCAGATGAATTGGATGGAACAGGTGAAGTGGTAGGCGGAGGTGGAACGGTGGATGGAGGTGGAGCTGTGGATGGAGGGTGAATGTTAATAAACTCAGAAGGGTCAATAAGGGGTTCTTCCTGGATCAGTGCCCCTGTATTTGGGGGTGGTGGCGGATCATCATCAGTAAGGTCCACCACCGAATTGGCTACGGCGGTGCGGGCCTGCTTGGCCGGAGGAGTTTCTAATTGCTCGGGGGCCAGGCCCTTTCCTCCCATCGGGGTGATAATTGGGCTTGCAGAGGTAAATAAAATAGTCGGGAGGGGAGAAGTAAGAGGAGTGGTAGGGATGTGCAAAGTAGACCGATAAATCTGAAATTCGGAAAATAAAGGGAACAGAGAGGCACTGCTAGAAATAACCTGGGCTACCACATTAAAATTTCGCACCTGTGTATTAAAGTGGCAGACGACGGGGACGAGCGGTTCGGGGAGTTCCTGTGGTGGTGCTGCCGCATCTGTCTCAACAGGCTGTTGCAATGGAAACATCCGCTCAAAGTTGTACCTGGGGATGCCGTCGCAGGTGTGCTTCGTGACCCCGGGCCACGAACAGACTTCGCGGTGGAAGGTGGCATCGTCCAGCTGGAACTTCAACGGCGTCATGTGGAAGGTATCTTCCGGCACGTAAGAGGGTCAGAGGTAAGTATGCTTGTGACTTACCCCGAACCACACTTGCTCGCTATACTCGTCCAACAGGTTCCTGGGCACCCGTTGCTGGCTGGCTACGATGTCCGTCATTAAACCGTACCAGGTCCGAAATGCTTCGGCATTCACCTGCTTGGTGCTCGGATCAGCCGACACCTTCCATGGAACAAATTTCATCGCAAGAGGCTAGCCCTCTGGAATTTCTGCTGGTATCCTGACAAGAGGGGTGTGCCACTTCCACATGGCAAAAGAAACGATCAAGTATCCATAAATGAAACTGGTCATACGCTTGCAATTTTCTTTGCACGCATCAAATAGCTCTTTCAAGAGAAAGGAGCACCAGTTCAACTTGGCACCCTGAACACAGTGCTCCGTAATAGAGATAGTGTCCAAGGTGCATTCGCCCTTCGAGTAATGCCGCATTGTCTTACTGGAAATGAGGTAGCAAGCAAATTTAATCTCGGGCGTATTGATGAGCTCTATCTTGGCTCCCTTCCCTCCCCGCCGAGTGTCGTATTTGATGTATAGGTCTGCATCCCCGAATTTTCGTGCTCGATTAGAGGTGGTCTGACATGCAGTCGAGACATCCGCACCATTCTGTGAGAGCCCGATCAGACGATGGATGTCTTCAGCGTGAATGGTAATTTCCTTGTTCAGCCACAAGGACCCATTCTGAATGCAGCTAAGTAAGAAATGAGTGCACTGCAAAACCGGTCCAGTGGTCCCAAAGACTGGAAGATTTCTGAGATTCATGAGAGACGATTGCTGAAGGCCCTGGAATGCTGGTAAAATTCGGTTGGCGGAGTTCCCGGATGTGCTGTAATAGTGTTCCATATACACTTGCCAATTGAGCGCCAGGAATTCAGACGAGTCGGAAAGGTTGGCGTCTATCAAAGATGCACTGTCGTATTTCCCAACCAGAGACTGGCCTGTGAATCCTACTGTCAAGCTCTGGTTCGATGACGGATAGGAGGGCCTTCGGCATTTTTGCTCGACGTTGATAGACCTGTAGAATTTGCCTTGATCTCCCCTCTTGAGTTTGTGCATTCTGAGACTTCAACTGCTCTGGTGCTGCTGCAATTTCTAATTTGAACTGGTCCGGCATTCTCATGCTTTTATTCATGCAAGTGATGTAATTTCCTGGCACGAGTGAAGTTGATGAGAGCCCATAACGAGTTAATTCCTGCTGGCATTCTTTTCTGCGATAATCGTGCGATCAATCACGTGCCAATGGGTATTTTGACAGTTGCTGAAGATGGCATGGGGAAATGGGCGGACGCGATGGCTGAGGTAACTGCGGATGATGGTGAAATGATTATGGCAAGGTTACTTCCAATTATGGTAATTTATGATGCAAATCTAGACGATCCTACGGACTGACAAAAGTATTGACTGACATGACCTGGACTGACATTGACACGTGTATGAAGCCTATGGGGATGACACGTTGGACGCGCCCCTCCCCGACCACAGTTGGTTGCGGTGTGGTCTCGCGATAGAGGGGCTTATTGACGAATGATGCAGGAACAGAAAACACTACCTATGCTCATCCTGGTTGCGGGAGAGTTATTCTACTACGCTACTCTACGGGTGCTCTCGGTTGCGAGAGTTATTGATGAATGTTGGGAGAAAATTATTCCTGGTAGGGTTTCAGGCATGTGCCATTCACCCATCTCGGTAGAACAGTACCGTCCAGCTGAGCCAAACAAACATCGCCGGACTCTCTAATCTCGATGACAAAGTAAGGTCCTAACCAGTGCATCTGTAACTTTCTTGGAAATTTCTGGAACTTGCTGTCGTATAAAAGGACCTTGCCGCCAACCTGGAATGCTTTTTTCTTGATGTGGCGATCGTGCCACGCTTTCTGCCTATCCTTTTGAACCTTTTGATGAAATTTCGCCAGGAACCGGGCTTCGTCTAGTTCCTGTAATTCATGTAGGTGCTCCTGGAGCGATGCTTCTTCTGAGAACTTGAGAGTCATGGAAATTAAAAGACTTGGTACTGTGAACTCGGCGAGGATCATAGCTTCCCAGCCATACACCAACTGGAACGGTGTCTGATTGGTCAAGCGCTTCACCGTAGTCTGGTAGGCCCAGAGCGCAGCTGGTAGCCGTTCATCCCAGTCATCCCGCTGGGCGTTACAGATCTTTGTTAACCCCTTTTCAAGAATTTTATTAAACAATTCAACAGTACCATTGGCCTGCGGGTGGTACGGGATGATTTTATGATGTTGAATCATAAACGTGTCCAACAGCGACTTGACCTTGTCATTAATGAAATGCTTACCTTGATCACTGGTTAAACTTCGTGGGTAGCCAAACCTGCTGATGATGTTTTCAAAGATAAACCGTGCTGCTATATCCGCCATGCAGTCTCGTACCGCCGCCGCCTCAGCCCATCGGGTGAGGTAGTTGGTTGCGGTAATGATGTATCGGGCCTTGGAGTGCCTGGCAACCAGGGCTATAGGACCTACGAAGTTAACGGCCCATTTCTCGAACGACCGCAACACATGCACTGGGTGCAATGGAAGTTCGTCCCTGTGAGAGGGCATCCCCGTCCACTAGCACATGTCACATCGCTTCAAAAATGCTTTACAATCGGCATGTACTGTCGGCCACCACGAGCCAGCTTGGAGCACCTTCCTCGCGGTCGGTTTCGCACCCACGTGCCCTCCCGTGACACCGCTGTGGCATTCCCACATCACAGCTTCGTACTCGTGGTCAAGGACGCACCGGCGCAGAACCTCATCAAGACCTAGCTTATATAGCTGCCCCGCAATCAGTTGGTATTTGGAAACACGGACGACCAAGTGTCGTTTCTGGAGCGGGGTGTAATCCTGAGGGCATTGCCCCATGGTCAGATAGGTGGCAATGTCGGCCAAGTAATCCGGTACCGCTTCGACCCGAAAGAGGTCAACATCCGACAGTTGATCATCAAGTGAGTTGTCGTTCTCCCCCGTCTCCAACCTGGATAGATGATCGGGCCCGACGTTCAACCTCCCGGGCTTGACGATCACCTCAAACGTAAATTCTTGGAAGAGTAGCAGCCAACGACAGATCCATCCTTCCAAAACAAGCTTATTCACCAAGTAATTCAATGCAGAGTGGTCCGTAAAGAACTTAAATTTGCCTCCAAGAAGGTAGTGGCGAAAATTCTAGAGAGAGTACACCATGGCCAGGGCCTCCCTTTCGGTAGTGGTGTAATTCTTCTCCGCATTAGACAATTTTTCGGCTGGCAAAGTAGACTGGATGGCCGACTGTCGTTTCTCTTGGTTGTGCCAAGACAACCCCAAGTGCAATACTAAAAGCATCAATATGCACATGGAACTGCTTATCCCAGTCTGGGTGAAAAAGTATAGGCACCGTCGCCAACTTCTCCTTTAGAATTTCAAGAGCCTTCTGACACTCCTCCATCCACTGGAATACTTCTGACTTCCGCAGTAATTTCTCCAAAGGGGCAGTGATCTTTGCGTAGTTGTGGATAAACCGCCTGTAATATCTTGTGTGCCCGAGCAGTGCCCGCAACTGCTTCACGGTTTCGGGGGCTTCCATGTGGACTAATACGACGACCTTGGCGGGGTCGACACAAACCCCTTGCTTGCACACCACGTGTCCTAACAGCGTGCCGAAAGGAACTGCAAAAATACATTTCTTCAAGTTCAAGGAAATCTGTAACTGGTGACACCGATCAGACATAATGCGCAACAGGGTGGCATGTTTCTTCAGCAGACTGTAGAGAGTCCAATCGTCCATGTAGACTTCCAGAAACTTGTGGATGTACTCCCGAAAAGCAACAATAACAATCCGGGAAAACACAGCCGGAGCGTTTTTCAAGCCAAACAGCATTACGTGGTATGCGAACGATCCCCATTCATTGGTGAATGTCGTTTTCGGCTTGTCCTCTTCCACAATGCGCACCTGATGGTAGCCTGAAAAACCATCTGTGAAGGAATAAGCTTCATTTCCCGCAACATGATCCAAGACTTCATCGCTAAAAGGAGTGGGAAACGGATCATGGATGCAGACGTTGTTCAGAATTCTGTAATCGACACAGGCACGTATCTCTACCTTGTCCTTCTTATTCTGAATGACGATAGGACTCACCCACTCTGCTTCTTCCACTGGAAAGATGAGACCTGCAGCTAGCATCTTGTCAATCTCCATCTTGACCTTTTCTTTGATTCGTGGGTTCAGCCGGTAGGGTCGATGCTTTACGGGTCAGGCATCTGGTTTTAGCACAATGCGCATTCCTCCGAGGTCACCCTTGATGCCCTTCAGATCTTCCACTGACGAAGGGAACAAGTCTTCATATTCCTGGAGGAGGCTGAAAATTTCCCTTGTCGTCTCCTCGTCCTAGTAATCTCCAACAGTAGCCAACTTGGGCTTTTCCACCGTACCGATATTCAACTTCTTTGTCTTTAGCGGCTGTAAATGGATGCCTTCGGTGGTCGGTTCCTCATTGAGGTTACGCTCACCTTCATTTTCTTCAAAATATAGGTGCTTAAGGTCCTCCAGACTGTCATCGTCTGGGTCTCCGTCTATCCGTTGGCAAACCAACTCACGCCGGGCCTCAGGGTATGATGCAACCGTGGCCCCATCGACCTCGGGGTCACGGAAAAGCAGGACCTCCTTGATCGCTTGTAGTGCCCGAGATTCCCGATCTGTATCCCCTTCGAACGAGAAGCACCGAACAAACTTGTTCGTGACTTTCTGCCAAGAGCGGGTTCCTCGTTTCCGCTCTTCTTCCAAGTACCAGGCCTGGGGGATTGTATCCAGGGAGTGGATAAAACGATGTACCCATAGCTCTTGCAAGTATCCCAAACCTTGCCACTGTTCCTCACAACTCCTCAAGTGGTCCTATGGATCGGAAGTCCCCTTGTACCTGTGCCTTCGTCTTCTTTAATCAAGTGGTTTCTACCATGTTAGACTTCAACACATTTATTCACATGGATAGAATCGTACTAGTTCGAGATGCGGAAATCAAGACCCTGGATCTAGTTTCCACCATCCAGGCTGCGAGGAATTTTGTTATTATACAGTGGACTATTTATAAACAGATGGTTGCGTCCATGCTGTGTCGACATATGTCTATACTGTTATGTGTTCAAAATCATTCATGTATCAGAACAATTTAGAGTTAGTTTCTAGTTAGTTTTTGATCTGAGTATGGGAATGCCTACCTCAGCGATGATATGATTACATATATATATATTTTGCATTGAATGTTTTTACAGGTTCCGACTGGGGTGTCCACAGGATGATCCTTGAAATGATAAAGTACTTCACTCTTCATATATGACAGACTTCATCTTCATCTATTTCAGACTTCGCACTTTAGGGGGCAATTTGTTACACTAAAAATTGTCACCTTGACATTTTTCTGACTATATGAGCTCATTAACACTCATACATGCCTCCTCTGCAAGTCTTACAACCTTTGTTCCTCATTCCAAGCCCTGAAACTGGAAGAAAAACCCTAAAAATCTCTAAAACTCAGGGTACGCAGGTAACATAAAGCCTACCTGCGTTTTTAGCTAGGGTCCGCATGTAATGTGAAGATAAACTGCGTTCTAGAACGCACTTTTCCAGTGTAATTCATGCGGTACCCCTGTAAAGTCAAAAATGCGCGAAATTAAACCAAAAAAGTTGAATTTTGGTCAATTCTGGAAGGTTCTGGATGAGATTTTTTGGGGATGAGTACACTTTGGTAAGGTGCATGTATCCCACACCTTAAGGAACTAATCCCTTGATGTGAGGAGCCTATCCCTTTGAAGGAGGGTTCTATCCCTTTAATGGTGGAATCCTAACCTCCTCATCTGCTCTATAAAAGGAGGCATTGGGTAGCCTTTTGGGTGAAGTTTTTTGGAGAAGATTTTTGAGTTGAAGTGCTGTTGAGATTTAGATTTCCTTCTGCTGAGCTTTTGAGAGTAAAGATCACATACCTCTTTATGCTTCTGGAGGAAGAGTGCAAGACTTATCAGAGTAGAGGAGATTCCTGCTTCGGACCCCGGGAAGGCCTTTCGAACATCAAGGCTAAGGTTGTAAGGTTCTTCTGTATATTTTTAAGATTAATACAATCAAGTTCTGTTTTTCTCAATAAATTTTCGTTCGATTGTTTATTTCAATAAGCTGTCGTTTGATCATTTATTTCATAGATTCCTTGATCACTATGATAGGTATGTTTTATGATTATTTGTTATACAGGTGCTATTGATATTTTCTTGTTTGTGACTGCAGATAAATGAAAGATGATACCTTATTGCGACAAAAGAGCTCTTGTTGCGACGAAGGAACTCTCCTCAATTTGTTGGCCGGATAAATCGTTCTTGCGGACAAGACCGATCTCCCTAGTGTCAGAAGACAATCTAGCAACAAACGAACAACTAATTTTGTCTTTCTCTAGATATATTCGTTTTACAATTAAATGCTATGAAGGTGTCGATCCTACCTTAGATCCAAATGCTTATTTGTGGTCGCAATTCTTCCGTTGCATCAATAATCCTTCGTCGCAGCAAGGGCCCTTTTGTCACAAGAAAGTATCATCTTTCGTTGATCTGCAATCACAAACAAGAAAATATCAATAGCACCTGTATAACAAATAATTATAAAACATACCTATCATAATGATCAAGGAATCTATGAAATAAACGATCAAACGACAGCTTATTGAATTAAACAATTGAACGACAATTTATTGAGAAAAACAGAACTTGATTGTATTAATCTTAAAAATATATAGAATAACCTTACAACCTTAGCCTTGATGTTCGAAAGGTCTTCCCAGGGTCCGAAGCAGGAATCTCCTCTACTTTGATAAGTCTTGCACTCTTCCTCCAGAAGCATAAAGAGGTATGTGATCTTTCCTCTCAAAAGCTCAGCAGAAGGAAATCTAAATCTTAACAGCACTTCAACTCAAAAACATATAAAGCTTGAACTCTAATTCTCCATCTCCATAATCTCAATCTCCAATAGTTTTAACTTCTTGAACTTAACCCAAAAGACTACCCAATGCCTCCTTTTATAGAACAGATGAGGAGGTTAGGATTCCACCATTAAAGGGATAGAACCCTCCTTCAAAGGGATAGGCTCCTCACATCAAGGGATTAGTTCCTTAAGGTGTGGGATACATGCACCTTACCAAAGTGTACTCATCCCCAAAAAATCTCATCCAGAACCTTCTAGAATTGACCAAAATTCAACTTTTTAATCTTTTCTTTCGCGCTTTTTGACTTTACAGGGGTACCGCAGGCATTACACTGGAAAAGTGCGTTCTAGACATGGGTTATCTTCTTCTTCCCTACGTACTCTATGGAAATATTGCCATCTGGGCTTCATGTTACTGCGTACCACAGGTTCAGAGATTTTAGGGTCTTTCTTCCGATTTCGGGGGCTTGGAATGAAGACAAAGGTTGTAAGATTTGAAGAGGAGGCATGTATGAGTGTTAATGAGCTCATACAGTCTGACAAAATGTCGAGGTGGCAGTTTTAGGTCATAACAAATTTCCCCCTAAATGCGAAGTGCGAAATAGATGAAAGTGAGTGCGGTAAGTATATGAAGAGTGAAGTACTTTATCATTTCCAAGGATCATCTGTGGACACCCCGGTGAACACAATAAAAACAATGCAAAATATATATATATGTAATCATATCATCGCTGAGGTAGGCATTCCCATACTCAGATCAAAAACTAACTAGAAACTAACTCTAAATTGTTCTGATACAGGAATGATTTTGAACACATAACAGTATAGACATATGTCGACACAGCATGGATGCAACCATCTGTTTATAAATAGTCCACTGTATAATAACAAAATTCCTCGCAGCCTGGATGGTAGAAACTAGATCCATGGTCTTGATTTCCGCATCTCGAACTAGTACGATTCTATCCATGTGAATAAATGTGTTGAAGTCGAACATGGTAGAAACCACTTGATTACCAGTCAATAATGTAAACTGTTAAAAAGTGTGAGAGTAACCACCAGTAATGTCAATGGCTCTCAAAGTACCCAGTACAATCCATGAAATGTGAATGAATGAACTGAAGTCGAACATCTCACGGAATCATTCGATCGAAGGTCAATGATGCAACCTGTCGTCGAAGGCGAGAAACCTGCCATTGAGGCATGCAGATTTCAAGGTACTGACGATTTCTAGATCAACTTCCTAGATAATGAGCTGTCGTCGATAGGAAGTGATCCGTCGTAGGCAAGCCCACAACACGAAATCATAGATCAAGTTTTGAAAATATATTGGCAAGGACTGACTCAGGGATGGTCAAAATGGATGACAGATATTTTGCAGATGAATGGTTTGTTTGAACTGTCCTCTTGAACACATAACGACACTGCAGATGGTTTAGTGACAGTTGACCCAAAGCTAATACCCAGAAACCGGCTGAAGACTTTCAATATGGTTTGATTAACTCTTAGGCAAAGGATTTTCCCAACCCAGGTGGACAAAAAGTGTCGTGTTCAAGAGTGGTTAACGGTTTTCCGAATAATCAAAATGTAACAAACAGGTTCGTTTTTCTCTCTTTTCCCCCACCATTTCTGGCAAGTACCTCTTTATTTTTGACAAGCTTGAGGAGGATAACATTTGCTTGATTATAAGCTCATCCTTCGGATGAGTCCAACTTAGTTTAAAATTCGAACCCTAAGAAGGAGTGGTCCGTTCCTGTTGAAAATTAAACAGGTCCTTCACTGTTTAAGTTTTAACGAGTCCAGTATAGGAGAAACTCGGTGTTTTTTAGTTTTAGGGAGTCAGAAGAAAAACTTAAGAAAACTCCGTGGGTGTACATTTTCATAAATTTAGTCTCTCGAGCCCGAAAAAGGATAAAATAATGCGGGAGAGAACTCTATTGACCGTATTTAGTCAATGTATACCTTTTTCGTAAATAGTCCATTTCAGTCCGTAAAAGGGGTAAACTTATACTGAAGGGACGATCATTCATTTACTTTAACGAGTTCGAATAATCAAGTGCTCGACAATCTTTTCATGTTTAGAGAGTCTGAAAAGGGCTTAAAAGAGGACTCCAAGGTTTCGCTTTTTCGGTAAGTTTTAACGAGTTCGAAAAAGGGATAAAAATGTACTCATGGTTTTCGCTTTTTCGTAAGTTTTAACGAGTTCGAAAAAGGGATAAAAATATACTCCTGTGGCTGACTTTCAATTTAATTTACGAGTAGGAAAAGACAGAAAGAACTCGGCATTTTCATGTTTTTTACGAGAATGAAATATAGCAAAATAATCTCGGGATTTTCATGAGTTTTAACGAGTCTTGAAAATAACCGAAATTGACTCAAGATAGGTTTCATTTTTACAAAAGCTTGAAACAGAGAAAAACTATGCTTCAGAGTGGTTTCATTTTTACACAAGCTTGAAACAGAGAGAAAACTGTGCTTGATGCCCCCTAAGCGTAACTGCTAGAGCGCATGCCCCCCCAGCTTCATTTCATTCAACTAAGTAAACTGCTAGATGGAATGAAGGTTCATTTACGAGATCATATGAAAGATCCGACCTAATTATACAAAAACTAAAATAACTAACCTAAATATACGACTTAACATTTATGAGATCTAAACAAAGACTCGACTCAATTAGGGGAGGATTTGTTTCATTTTTTAATGAGCTTGGAACAGGAAAAGAACTATGCTCATGGCAACGTGTTTCATTTTTTAACGAGGTTGACATAGTAAAAGGAACTATCCTCAGAAACTACTTATTTTTAATCTACCTACATAACCTACTGATTCATTTTTTAATGAGGTTGACACAGGAAAAGAACTATCCTCATACCTAATTCATTTTTTAATGAGGTTGACTCAGTAACAGGAACTATCCTCTGACCAACTGATTCATTTTTTAACGAGGTTGACACAGGAAAAGAACTATCCTCATACACTCACTGATTCATTTTTTAACGAGGTTGACACAGTAAAAGGAACTCTCCTCATAAACTATTTATTCTAATCTACCAATCTACTCCTTACAATCTACTTATATAACCTACCTACTGATTCATTTTTTAATGAGGTTGACACAGGAAAAGAACTATCCTCATCAAACTTGTTTCATTTTTTAACGAGGTTGACACAGTAAAAGGAACTATCCTCAGACACACTGATTCATTTTTTAACGAGGTTGACACAGTACAAGGAACTATCCTCAGACTCACTGATTCATTTTTTAACGAGGTTGACACAATACAAGGAACTCTCCTCACACTCACTGATTCATTTTTTAACGAGGTTGACACAGTACAAGGAACTATCCTCACGCAACTGATTCATTTTTTAACGAGGTTGACACAGTACAAGGAACTCTCCTCACTCACTGATTCATTTTTTAACGAGGTTGACACAGTACAAGGAACTATCCTCACGCAACTGATTCATTTTTTAACGAGGTTGACACAGTACAAGGAACTCTCCTCACTCACTTTCTTGCCTGGAGAAATGAATGTCGTCCGCTCTTGAAACAACTGCTGCATCACGACATACCATTCACCATCGGAACTCTCGTTGGGTTGCATACCTGCATCGTCTTCGTCAGTCACCGTCTCCCTTTCCCGCTTAGTTGGGCTCCCATGCACCCGCCGTACTCCCACAGCGGTCCCTTCTCCTTCCCGGGTGTCCGCGTCCATAATTCCTATCCTTTGAGGCACCTCCTTCTGGTTCTTCCTATCGGTTTCCCTTCGTTTCAGATCCCGCATCACCTGTTTTCGCCACCTATCGGCGATCTGCTCCTGCCGATGTGCACGTCGCTCCCTCAACTTCCGTGCGACCTCAAAATCCATTCCCCACTCCCTGCCTCACATTCTACGTAGCATCGGTCCCTTCAGCCCTCCCCCCAGCACTAGGGGCTTACGCTTCCATGCTCAACTTTTGAAATTCCACCAGCCCCTCATCCACCATTAGGGCCTTGATCCACAGCGGAATCTCCTTGAGCAGTTTCCTTCTTAACCCGAAACGGAAGATAGCCTCAGCCTTCGAGAAGGATTTGTAGCACTCTGCGGAAAACTCTACAATATACCCATTCAAAGTGGTCTCTACCCAAAAATCCACCGCGCCGGTCAATTCATTGTCCAATCAATGCAGAGCCACAAAATCCCCGTGCACCCACTTGCGGTTTATCTTCCGTGAGCTATCCCTAGGTACCTTTGTCTGTAACCTCCACAACCAGTTATAGAGGTCACTAGGGAACTTCCCCCAGAGGATCTCGTAAGTATCACTAGCGGAATTTGAGAAAAGGATGAAATCCTTGAGCATGCTTTCCTTTTGATTCGTCAACTCCGCTTGCTGAGCAACGAACTGGTCCAGATGGTCATCCCACCATCTCCGTATTTTGCCTTCATAGATCCTTGATACCATGATCTAGTTCCCCTCATATCATGTAGGTCCCGACAACAGAACCATTTGTTGGCGAGGAATCAAGTCTCGCAGGCAAGACCCAGGTTCAGGAGTTGTGGCCAACAAGGGAATCCGCTGTAGTTTAGAACCACACCGACATTATCACCATAATCTGGAGAGCAGAGAGTCTCACCCGAGGCGTGCCTCAACCACATGCAGGAGGGGAATGGATCGATAGCAAGGAACGGATCCGCAACTCATGATTGACATTAAATAGATTGCATAAACAAAGACATGTATGCAAGAACATTCAGAGCATAAACAGGTATTAAGAAAATAAAATTTTAAACCATCACAACCATCATGCATGCATAAGAATTACACAGTAGGACAGTAACCTGCAATTGTATTAATATCTTCATCCACAACCATCGTTACATAGCTTCCGCAAGGAGAGCTTACAGTCTGATACAGATGCCTTACATAACAGAAAGGTAAATGAGAGAACACTAGGAACTACAGAGATATCCTGGCCGATCTCTTTCAGTCGCTCTGCGTTCCGTCTCCTGTTTCATTCCATTTCTTCTTGGCTGGGTGACTGCTATTTATCCACCCACTTTCGCAACTGTTAGTTCCTCTTTTCATTCTTCTTCAGCTGCTTCAAGCTTCTCTCTTGTTATCTATGTGTTCCACTTTCTGTCTTCTGCTGTATATCCTCATGCATTTGCTTTCTTCAGCTATCTCTTGCTTTTGCGCCACCTTGATAGCTCCATAGCTTGTTGTAGTCGTGACTTGGTCGCGATTGCCATGTGTCATCTTGCCGCAACCCAAAAAGGCCATCCTTTATTCAAAATGAAAAATATTCCAAACAAGTTTTCAAAAACAAGGGCCCCAACAATGACTCTAGTCTCTTTCAGTTTTAAACGAGCGCGAAAGGACAAGTGCTCGATGATATTTTCAAATTTATGGAGTCAGTAAAGATAAAAAATGATTGCTCAAGTAGTCTAGGTAAAAGGGTGTACCAGGTTCCCGTGAACTGCCATATACACCTTGGTTATAAAATGAAAGAAAAAATCAACCAAGGACTTGATGTACGTGCAGGTAGTCTCCCTGAATGCTGTGTCCTGTGTATCACGATTACAAGGCGACAGAATCGGCTTCCTATGGATAAAAGGATTGCAACCTAGAGGGGTCTCCCTTTATATAATTGACAGTACAGGGAGTACAAGTCTGTACTAGCACTGTCTGAAGCCAGATGGCGAGCGACAACTGCTAGGTTTAAAGACGCCGGAACACTTCTCTAACTTAGAACACTAAATATTTCGTTAAGTTTTAATGTTGCCTTAGGTTAATTGAAATAAATTTTAAATTTGATCTTCGATTTATGTTTCAATTCAAGGTCCTACCAAATGTTGAATCTCACAAATCCCTAAATGCAAGCTACATGCCATAAAATACCATTTCGTTCAATGAAAGGCTATCTACGAGAGATTTAAGAGATTCCAAGTGATATCAATAATATGAACATACGAAAACATCCAATACTGAATCTTATGCAAGTTAATGAAACTGAAAATCTCTTTCCTAGAATTATATAATGCTAGAAATGCGAAAGATTTTCCAATTTTCACTATGCTAATCAAGAATGCAATTTTATTTTATTTATTTATTTATTTTTTTGTATTTTTCAATATATCAGAGCAAGTGCACTAAATGATATGAAAAATGAATCAAAACACCAATTTGAGAATGGTGAAGCGAGAGCCAAAACAAAACAATTTCACTCAACCTCAAAGAAAGCAAAGCAAGACTCAAACCAATGATGAAATCCCTCAAATCAAAGAAATATCTCCAAGAGACCCAAACAAACCATTTAATCTAGGCTTGGAGTGACAAGAGCAAAAATGAACGAAAGAGAGGACAATCACTCAATTAACGCAATCACTCAAATGGATCCAAGAAGCTAAATGCAAAGGAGCAGAAACGAGATTGACAGGGAAACTGAAGACCTGAAACTCCCACGGGAGGCTCAACAGGTTGAAGCATCTAGAAAACCTAGGGTTGGAAAGAAAAACTGAGAGAAAAGGGCAAACAACCGAAGGATAAGGGCTATTCTTAGTCAAAACAAACCCAAAGCGTTCAAAACAAGCTAAGAAAACACCCAGAGACACTAAGATGGACCAAAAACTCCAAAACAGGGAAAACACTAGCACCTATAGGGATTAGCGCGATTTTCTGGCTATAATCCACGCTAGACAGGGGATGGCGCTAGTGAAAAACTAGAAACTAGTGCCAGCTGGTGCGACTATAAGGCTAGAACCTGCGCCAATCAAGCCAGCCTTGGAAAGGTGGAAATTTTGGAAAAAAAGAGGCCAAATTGATCCTCTGGGGCTGAACAAAGGTCTTAGACTCAGCAAAGATAATCAGAAAATCAAGATAAGCAAGCAAAGACCAGGAATATGACCTAAAAGACGAAAGAAAAACCCACACTAATCCCCAGCGGAGTCGCCAATTTGTTGTGGAGGTTAATCCCCTCCGCGGACAGAGGTGATCCCACTAGCCCTAGAGTGGGTCTAGAAACAAACAAAAACACGCTATGATATCAATTCCTAGTTACAAAAGACAAAGCTACGATGTATAGCCTACCTCAAGTCCTGTGCTGTTGTTTGCGAAGAAGAAGTGCTGCTTCCCATTCCTATCTCAACAGATCACAATCCTTTCTCTCACCGCGTTCGGACACCTGTACACATGCAGATAAAAATGACGACATACAACGTAATAATCCAAACATGTAACTATCAATCAGTCAGAAAAGATTGAATCAAATTACGTTACACAGATAAGCAAAACAACAGTGGAACCAATAACATAGTCAAGCATATATTAAAACATGAAAGAAAGATTACAACCGAGTTCCAACGTCACATTCTTTTTTTAGCAGGGCATCCAGTGGAGCGTGTCTCACAAAGCTTTTCGGGAATTTAGAAAAGGCTCTCTCTCTTATGGGGTTCTCCTTAGCTCTGCTCTCAATAGTCGCTCAGCTATAGTTTTCTTCCCAAATGTTCAGATAGGTTGAAAATAGAAAGGGTAGGATTTTATAGAGGGAGAAGGAGAGGTTAGGATCCATATAATCATGGGGGAGAGTCCTATCTCTTAGGAAGGTACCATCAGAGGTGGAAAACCACTTCCTAAACAGGGAGATCCGGAGCCAAATAGCCCAACCTCTTTTTGATGATTCGTTCTGAAGTTGTTAGAACCAAACTTCCCCCTTTTATTTTTAAAAAACATTCCAAAATAGGCTTGGCATGGGAAATACACAAGGACAGACTGCCAGGTGGCACGGGCAATACACAGGGACAAAGCACCAGGTGGCGCGGGCTTAGTGCAAAAATCCCAGGTCGGCGCGAGTGATGAACTGGCTCCTCGCACCAGTGCCAAAACAATGTTTTTAGTAATTTTCTGAGGAAATGTTCTCCAAGAGAATTATTTCCCTTATGCAGAAGGATGCCATCAAGGTGTTTTTAAGGACATTTTACTGTTCAAAAGTCACGGGAATAGTCCTTCAATGTACGGGACAAGGGATTGCAGGGATGGTGACAAAATTCTGTGTAACAATTGGGGACTTGATTTCTTATTTTTGATGTCTCATGTCCCTCAAGATTATATGGTTTCATTGTAATAATATGGTAATCAATATAATTGATAAAAATGTCACTAAACTTATATGTTTCGATGCACCTACTTCCGGAATGTTGAAAGCTCCTGGATTGTTGAGTCAAGTGCTTTTATTAATTTATTCATTGAGCATAGTAGAACTATGTTCAATGTTAATTCAGTTTCCTTTAACCCTGAATTCAAGGCATAAACTGTTATCTGCATCAATACACCAACCAAAGACATATGTCAAATGATAATTTTAAAACAAAGTTATGGATTGTAGCAAAAAATGTGTCTACAATTGGTCTTTAGCCATCTATTTTTATTGTTCCAATATTATGAATGAATCAATGAGGTTAGCTCAATGACGATCCAAAACAAGTGCCAAATAGTTCAAACAATGGAGTGACTAAGAGAACAAAAATGTATTTAAATTTTTGGATAAAGAGGTATGTGTTCTTTAAGCACTTATTACCTATTATTTAATATTGTTGGAAAGTTTTATGAAATACAATTTGAGTACACTCAGCTTCCATTTGATGTAGTCTGTAAAACAATATGAAGCAACCACATAATCATTATACAGTTAATAATGGACTCATTTCTAAAGCTGGAACTAGTATGCATGTATTGCAATTATTAATATTTTAATGTTGATATGATAATTACTCTCATAATGGATAATCTTCCCCATAATTTTGTGACGTACAACATTAATATTTAGTTTATCATGTGCTTTTGTAAGTAATGCATTCTGCTTCCTTTTTTATGGATTCCGTATTACATTGTTCTTCTGCTTCCAAAATGCTACATATTTCCAGACTGTCTCACTGAATTCAGAAACTACAAAAGATAAGAATGATATGAAGCTCATTTCTAGGTAAACCAACAAGTCATAAATAACATGTTTTACTCTTGTGCTTTTTGAACTTCTTTTGCTTTACACTTGTACTAAAGCCTTTCCTTCACAAGAAAAATTATGATATATTAATGTTTGTATTGGGCGCTTGCAAGGCTACCCTAGGTGCTTTGGATCGATATTGATATCTAGTAAAATATCACTATCGTTATTGTAATACAACAATAAAAAATAAAACTCTCTTCCATGAACGAAAAAAATGCTCTTTGTCACATATTAAGCAATGTTTACATGGTTATGTCTCATGTGTTAAAGTTTATATTACCTCGGTTGCCAACCTTGCAGGAGATTTCATGCTTTTTGAAAACTAAAAATACTATGTGTTCTGGATACTCTTGTATTGTCCTTGGTGTTATCATAACAAAATTTGAAGCTTTTCCTTCTTTTTAATATCTCTGTTTGAATTTCCTTTTTTAATTTAACTAGAGATATAAAGATGCTATTTCCTGAATCAAATATGAATGAGAAACACATTTATTAACATAAACTGAATCTAAGGAACCTTGGAAATAGAAATAATATCTATGCAACCCTAATCAAAGTACTTATTAATAGGTTTTTGTTAACAAAGGAAAAAACATTTATCTTTGAATTATTTAATAACATCCTATTTTCCTATTCATTTTCCACAATTATGATTGAAATAAAGACAAGTTTTATCAGTTCTATTTCCTTTCATGTACCTGCTCAATGTTCGTAGATTTCACCTTGCTAATTTTGGAATTATGCATTATGCAGAATAATCGCAAATCTGTGCCATCAGATAGGAAACTAGTGAAAAACATGATAACTATGATATATGTGGAAATATTAGGTATACTCTCCCTTGTTATGAGATTCAGAATCCAAAAAGTTCATTACTCATTTGTCCTTGATATTTTGATATGCCTCTTATTTGTTGCTTTCACTGCAATATCGATACACATGGTGCAAGTGTCTTCAATTCTTTTTATTTCAAAAATATCTTTGATTACTGTGGAAAAAATATCAAAGCAACCTTGTATTTTACTTGCAGGAATAGTTCTATCTATAGCACATATATAACATTCTTCTAGCTTTCTGAACAATTCGCTTAGTGATTAAGGAACACAGTCTACATTAGTAACTTTAACTATATAGACAATTATTTAGTAATTTCGAAATATAGGTTTATTATTAGTTTCAAGTAACTAGAATCCAAATATTTATTTAGACATTAAAAAATCCAATTTTTATTGATAATATTAAGTAAATGGAACATAAGAACTAAAGCTAAAATTTCAGATGTCACTAATTTTATTAAATTATATGTTATATGAAAAAAAATTTATAAATAGGAAACTGTACATACATGTTAGTTTTTTGGACCCTGCCAGAAGCAAGCCAGAGGTCGGGATGGTTATGAGATCAAATGTCATTATTTTATTTTAAACACTGTTATTACATTCCGTGACCTATTCGGCTCTGTAAACACGCATGAACATACACACATATTTGTTTTGTGGTCCCTACTAAAATTAAGTCAGGAGACAGATGTGGCTATGAGGTCTGAAGTCGACCTTGTCGTTTTATAAATAGTGCAGGCAACCTCCCGACTTCAGCATTGCGTGACCTTGAAACCACTCAGCTATGGTATTGTCGGGGTCATGGTGGAATAAATGAACCATAAAACAAAAAATTGCGCGACTTTCTGACCTCTCGCCTGTATGATCAGGGAAAAGAAGAAAAAAGAAAAGAAATCTTGATTTGTGTGCAATGTGCGTTTTTATATAGAAATTGAAAAATTCATGTTTTAGGTTAAATTGATTTTTTGTTAAAACAATAACAAATTTCCTCATGCTTTCTCGATTTAGGAAAAGAAAAACAATCGAACTGGTCACAAGAATTCAATGAACAAGTTTAATTTCCATATTTTCTTATTTTAAACAAAATTTTAAGATTACAGAGTGCTTTTCCTAAATGTTTTTTTCTTAAACCTGGATCGAAGAAACATTGAATTAAGAAAATATAGCAGTATTTAAAAAAAAAACTATGTAACGAGAATATTATTTTACAATTTCATGCATTCAATTCCAAATTTTAAATAAGGGGAACATATATATAATTTGTTACTGTTCACAGGTGATCAAATGTGCAAAAAGCCACTCGACCACCCGACTAACCAACCAGTCGACTGCTCGACTAGTTGACCTAAAGACAAAATTTGACTATACGATAGTGGTGGTTGAGATATGGAAAATTAATCATAAAAATGCACGATTGCATGACCGATCGACCTCCCAACCGAATGATAATTCGAATAAAATACTATTTTTTTTATTTGTTTGCAATGCTCTTTTTAACAAATATTTTCAATATTTTCCCATTTGATGTTCAATTGATTGTTTGTTAAGTCGACA
This sequence comes from Pinus albicaulis, assembly GCA_034641835.2. NCBI lineage: Eukaryota > Viridiplantae > Streptophyta > Pinopsida > Pinales > Pinaceae > Pinus > Pinus albicaulis. The sequence goes on along the minus strand of CM076572.1, from coordinate 269,751,296 downwards.
ATAAATTTTCTAATCCTTTCTCGATTCCCGAAAAAAATAGTTGGGTTGTTTACAAGAAATTAATGCAAATTTTCATTTGCGATTTTCACGTTTTTCTAAACAATATTTTGATATTTTAGGCTATCCTGCCTGCATGTTGTTTTATTAAATGTTGTCGAAAGAAAATTTGAATTAAGGAAACAAAATAGAAATTTCAAAAAAGTCTCTGTAAGCATAGGGTTAATTTTTTTCAGAGACTCTAGAATTCAATTTCAAATTTTAAATTTGCAAAACTTATGCATGTTGTATTGGCATTTACAAGTCATAAAATGCGAAAGAAGGGAAACTCTCTGGGGAAAAATTTGAGATTTTAGGGTCTTTTGGCTGGAAGCTATTCTCTTAGCTCTTATTCGAAGAATAACTGAATTGAGGCAATACAATATCAGTCTCAAAATTTTTTGAGTAAGCCTAATGTTATTCTTTTTTTACAAATTGTTGAATTCAATTCTGAATTTTGAATAATAAAAACTTATATATGATTTGTTGATGTTTATAGCTCCTGAAATGCCAAAAAACAAGCAAAATCTGCAATGGGAAATTTAAGATTTTAGAATATTCTGCTTGCATGATATTTTCATAAGTCCTGTTGCAAGAAACACACAGTTAAAGAAAAACATCACCGGTTTAAAAAAAATCTCTGTAAGCATAGTGTTATTTTTTTAGAGATTCTTGAATTCAATTTGAAATTTTAAATAGGCAAAGGTTATATATCGTTTGTTACTGTTTACATGTTACAAAATGGGTAAAAAAGGAAAATCTATAGCTGCAAAGCAACAAATAGGGCATATTAGAGAAAAGGTTAAACAAATGGATGATGCACCATCGCAACAAGTCAACTTCAACTCATTACTCATGTCATATACAACCTAAAAAACACAAAAAATAGGTAAGATGAGATGGGAGGAGATGTTTGAATTATTTGAGTAAAGAGAATGGTTTCAAAACACAAGAGCTACTCAAACAAAGAACAATCGGTTTGAAGCAATTAGAGCGACAAAGTTACATAAAATAAAAAATAGGGCCAAAATTTTCCCTATTATGACATGATTTCATGGAATCTCTCTCGTGCTGATATTAAAATTCGAGCATAGTTGATTATCAACAAATTGTCACAACCTCTTGGAAATCTGAAATATTATCGGCGATGTATAAGCTCAGTCCCCAAAAAATCCAACTTTATGTTGAATTCCTTTATCAGTTTTGAAGCATTTCCCTTAGGAAATGTCAAGACAATTATGGTGTAGTAATTGAAGACTGTTTGAGAGAAGAAGCGAAAGGTTTCAATCTCAAAGCAAAAAAGGAGTATCCAATAGCTATTTTTAAGAAGCCTATTAGATTTCTTACTAAAATGCTAAGAAAATTACAAGGGGAACAAGATCCTGAACATTGTAAAATATTTTGAATGATCCATATCATTTTGAATGATGGGAGACGCTTAAAATTGGTTGATGTCTTGTCACATAATACAAAAGATTCAATAAAACTGTCTGTGTCATCTCCCCCTGACTTGAAATTTATTTTTTGTATGTCCACCTATCTGATAGATGCTATTATTTCCTCGGTCCCATTTCATGTCATGAAATGGAATAACCCATTTGACCAGTAATTTCTGATTCAAAATTATGCTCCTATTATCTGGGAGTGTAATTTTAAACACCATTTTTATGATATTTTCCGCTATTTTTTGATTCCTTTGTATCAAATCCTGTTTGGAACACCACCTCCTAGAATAACTCATAATCTGAAAGAAGGCCTATAATCATTAAGGCACTGGTTTTTTGAAGGATTATTTTCTTACATCAGAGTTTTTGGAAGTGAAGTTGGTCCACATCTTCTACCCTGATATATCCTAGAAATACTTTCTTTGAGAGAAATGGCTAATCAAGTTGCTTTCAATGGACAAGATTAAAAGTTGAGTAAACTGCAAAGGAAAATTTTCCCTAATTTTCCAATAAAATTTGTTGACATTAATATCCGAGACAAAGGGCACAGATTCAAATAAGCCCATGAGCTTGAGGAAATTTGGTTATTTACTTTGCCCCATTATGAATATGATCCTCATGGTCTCATTGGCCTTCATTACATAACAATCATTTATATTAAAAAAATTATTCATTAGGAACCACCTTTCGAGGAGATGTTTATAGACATTGATGATTTTATGGAAGCTGTCCAAAGAGGAAAATCCTTGCATGCTGAAACAAGACAAAAATTGCAAGAATTTAAGGAAGAACTGTTTGAAAATTTCCTAAAGGAAAAGGATCTACACCTCAACATTTCATTCTAAGAGTTAAAGTCTATTGAATTTTTGCAATTTAATTTCAATGAACTCAGTTCAGAACCTCCTATTGTTTCTCAAAAGGATAGAACATTAGAAATTGAAAAAATAGATGGTTTTTTTTTTCACAGGTAAAGAAGATGAATCTACAACAATGCAAAATCTGCAAAAGGAAAAGGAAGATATAATAAGAGAAAAAAATAAAAAAGGCAACTCAACAAGAGAATATTTTCATTAATTCTAATCATAAAAGAGAGTAAGAGAAACCAAAAATTGCGGAAATTGAATTACCTAAGGAGAAATAAAAATAGGTATCTACTCCAACTAGCACCAAGGAAAATGAGAAAAAAATAGAATCATATAAGAGTTTGCATACTATATCTATTGTATCTCCTCAGGCATCAATAACACCAATTTATAATAAGATTCCTTGGGAGTCATTCTTGTTTAAACCAATTTCTGAGTTAGATCCAATTGTAGAAATATCTGAATAGATTCAACTGATCTTGTAATGTACTAAAACAAAATATTGAATCAATTCTACAAATTGCGGAAACCAATTACGATCACACAATCACATAAAAAAGTAAGAGAAGAATTATCATTCGCACAACACAAGATGTATATGGGGAAACCTCAGCTAGAAACCCTGCCATCTATATATTGCATAAAATGAAGAACATGAAACAATACAATGCTATTTCCCTTCTTGAGAAACCTCTGCACTCTGCTGGCTGTCTGATTCTGATCGAAGAAGGTTTGGTGCAATACTTAACCACTTCCTTGCCTCTTCATGACCAGCCTTGATCACAACTTCTTGGGCTAATTGAACCGATATTGATTAGGAAATTCCCATCAATAGATTGCATAATACATCCAAGGCATCTTGATGACCCCATGCGTGACCTGTACAATTTTCTTATGATACAACCGATAGTTCTCTTCCCTTTAACTCCAATCTCAATTGAGCCTTCCTTAGAAATGACATGTAGCAACTATTTATAGCGAATTATCAGTTATCTGATTGATCATTACATGTGAATTGAATCATATTTAATTCAATAGACCTATCACAAGCTCGTCTCTCAGTTAGAACTAGTTAAACTGATTTTAAATCAAATAATCAAGTTAACTAATTACAACTCAAAATGAAATACAATTGGACCCCCTAAAACTTAAGGATAACTCTACATGCCTCTAGTTTGACCCTCAACATGAATTGATTGAGCTAGCTAAGTCTTCTTGACTCAGTTAACACTTAAAAGTTTTCATGTGAAGTGGAATTACAATTTAATTCTAATTTAATTAAGGGACAATTAAATTAGAAGCCCCCCAGGGTGTCATTCTTGTTACAAATTTTAATACTCCCTCTCAACAAGAAAGGGATTGTACGCTACCCCGAGCCTACCTCTGTGGAACTCAAATTTGATTCTTGACAGTGCCTTCGTCAAGATGTCTGCATCCTGCTCCTTCATGGGAATGTACTCTAATGACATAATCTGCCTATTTACACAATCTCTGAGATGGTGATACCGAATTTCAATATGCTTGGACCTTTATGAAAAAAATGGATTAAACGAGAGTTTAATGCAACTCTGGTTATCAAAATAAATCACCATCGGATCCATGTGTCAACCAAACAAACCAACAAGTATATTCCTCATCCAGATGGCCTCACATGCTTCCTGACTGGTCGCCATGTACTCTGCCTCTGCTAAAATGAGTGAAAATGATCTCTGTTTCCTTCTGTACCAGGAAACTGCAGTTGATCCTATGCTGAAGATGCCCCCTGTTGTGCTCTTCCTTCTAGATGAACTCCTTTCCAAGTTTGCATTGGTGAAGCCTTGAATATTCACTCGCTTTGTCTGTCTATACCATAAACCATACTCTGTAGTGCGTCTAAGGTATCTCAACACATGATTTCATGCCTTCCAAAAGATCTTGGTAGGCTTAACCATAACTTGAGTAAGCTGGTTAACTGCATAGCATATGTATGGTCATGTGTTCAACAAATACACGAGTGAACCCACAAGTGTCCTGTAAACAATATCATCTACTACCTCACCTGAAGTAACATCCTCCTTCCTCCAGTTTCTTGCCAGAGGAGTCTCCATGGGTTTGCTTCCCTCCATGCAGAAATTCCTGAGAATCTCGTTGGCATACTTTCCCTGAGATACAAATAGTTTCCTGTCTCTTTGCCATATTTCCAATCCCAAGAAATAATACAAGAGCCCCATGTCCTTCATATCAAATTAACTTGCAAGATCCTCTTTACAAGACTTGATGAGTTTCTCATCACCTGTCAGTATAAAATCATCGACATAAAGTACAATTATCAAAATCTTACCTTCTACCACAATATGGTAAAGTTTCAGATTTTCTTCACTCTTGGTGAAGCCCAACCCGGTGAAATAGCCGTTGATACTCGCGTACCAGGCACAAGGTGCTTGCTTCATCCCATACAATGCACTCTTGAGTATGCACACATGTGACTCTCTGTCAAAGGTCTTAAAACCTTTTGACTACTCAATGTACACCTCTTCCTCAATCACCCCATTGAGGAAGGCTTTCTTTACATCTCGCTGACGTATCTTCCATCCCATCTGCGTTGAGAACGCAAGGATGGATCTGATTGATGAGTACCTTGCGATTGGTGCAAAAGTATCATCAAAATCAATCCCCTCCACTTGAGATAACCCTCTGGAAAAAAAACTGGAATTTTTCTTCTCCACACTCCCATGTGATGCCTTCTTCACCTTATAGATTCACCTGGATCCTACAACTAACTTCCCCTCTGGTCTTGGGACAAATTACCAAGCACTGTTTCTAATAATGGAGTCATACTCCTCAACCATGGCATCAACCCAAATTGGTTTTTGCACTTCTTCCTTAAAAGAGGATGGTTCTATCTTCACACCTTCACTCATAAGAGCCATGTATCCAGTGTACAGCTCTGGGGACCTCCTCTTCTTGTGCTGTGACGTGGCTGCTCCCACATTCTCTCTAGCATCAAGAAAAAACTTGTCAGCCTCTCTTGTACGCTTCCTTTTGTCTGGGGATGTCTCTTTAGGAGTGGGTGCTTCCACTCTTTGCACCTCTACTTGTGGTTGCTCCATATCTTGAGGTTCTTCTTTTGGAGACAAGAGCTCCTCAATTGCATGCAACTAAAGCTCCCTCACAAGGGAAATTCACATGGCCTTTTCTTCATCAAATTTCACATCTCTTTTGACCACTGTCATCCTGTGTGCTGGAAATTACACTCGACAATTGTGAGGTGTATTGGTGTACCCCACAAATATCCCCAACTCATTTTTTGACTCTAGCTTATTCTTAGCATCTTTGGTCACATGGAAATAAACTGATGAACCAAAAATTTTAAAATGCAACACATCAGGTCTCTTACCTAAAAAATATTCCTCTGGTGTACTCATCCCAGGTATCTTATGAGGACTTTTGTTATACACAAATACTGTTGTATTGCATGCTTTCCCCCACATATGCATTGATAGACCCTGATCATCAACATATTTCATTCTTCTCCCACAATATTAATGTTTTTCCTTTTTGCAACTCCATTCTACTGTGGGTTATGAGGTGCTCTCAATTACCTGCACAAAATTTCTTGAATTTGTTAGAGACATATTCTCCACCATTGTCACTCCTTACAACCTTCAACTTATTCCATGTATATTTCTCGACAATTGATTTGAACTCAAAAAACTTGGAGAATGTCTGATCTTTCTTCTACATGAAGAAATTTTTTGTGAAAAATCATCTACAAAAATAAGATAATACCTATTTTTTTTTGTGGAAGTTGTCGAGAATAGTCCACACATGTCTGAGTGAACTTTATCAAGGATCATATTTTCTCGAATTTTCTTATCTTGAAATGTGGCTTTGGTATACTTCCTCAATGTACACCCTTTGCATGTATCTCACTGTGCAAGTGCACCATTTAGAAGCTGTCCTGTAGAAATCTGCTGCATGACCTTCAAAGTGCCAAGGTGTAGATGGCCCAATCTCCTATGCCATAAATCACTGATGTCTCAGATGTCAACCTTCTTTCCTTTCATGCTCAAGGAAGAAAATTATTGTACATCCAATTTGTAGAGGTTCTTTACTCAAACCTAAATATTTTTCACCTGTCCCATGGATTTGTGACAAAGGAACACCTTTCCTTCACAGAATATCACATCATAGCTTCGGTCTTCTAACATTGGAACATAAACCAAATTATTCTTTAAACCAGGAACATACATGACATATTTTAATGTGATAGGAGTACTTGACTCCCTTTGAAAGGTAACAATACCTATGCTGATAGTGCTATACATTGCGTCATCTCCCATCTCGATGTGCATCTGGAGATCCTTATCTTCCAAGTTACTAAAGATTTTTTTGTTTCCGATCATTTGGAATGAAGCTCCAATATCTAAGTACCACACAGAACCCATCACTGATGACACCATGCATGCAATAGGGGTGAAATCTAATTCAAAATGTGAAGCAAGTGCTTCACCTGCCGCTCCTCTTGAGGACTTCTTGTTGGTATTCTTGTGTGAACATTTTGTCACATAGTGTCCAAGATCATGACAGTGAAAACATTTTACCTTTGAAAAGTATCGCTTCTTTCCAGCCTGGTCGAAATCTGATTTGTATGCCTTCCCTTTCCCTTTGTTCGCCTTTCTAGCAAAGGCATGATTCTCCTCATCATTAGTCTTTGATGAGGATCCATCTCTGGTGTTCCACCGAATCTCTTCTTGTACCAAGTCAGGCCACAATCGCTCCCACTTTGGTAGCTTCTCCCTCCAATTCACCGAGTCTTGGTAGCTATGCCAGCTCCTACGAAGGCCTTGAAGTGCTAGGATCACCAAATCATCCTGGGAAACTGTCACCCCAACATTTCCAAGCTGATATCAAAATTGAGTGAACTTTGTCAAGTATTTTTTTTTGTATCACCCTTCTCCATCTTGATCTTTATGAGGTTGTCCTTCAACACCAACTTCCTATGGTCGCTACTATTCTGAAACAAATTTGTTAAGGCCTTCCAAATAACATATGAAGTTTCCTTTCAATGGAATACTTCTAATAGAATCCTTCTCGCTTTTTCTACATTCTTCTTCCACGCAACAATAAGTTGAGCATCTGCTGCTATGGGCTGGGGAATATCACTGTCTATGAATTCCTTTAGTCTATTTTCCTCCAACACTGCCTCCATCTTGTTGTTATACAGAAAAATCCATTTTGTGAACAAAATCAATCTCCCTATAATCATAAAGGAAGACTAGAAACAAATAAACATAATAATATCTCTTTCCCTAAGCTAATTTCGTTTAAATCATTAAAACTAGAGAACTGGAGTTGTGCTCTTACCTCTTTGCGAAATGTTTGATGAAGATCCTTGATATGTCCCATTGTAGCTACTAAATGCTTTGATGATAACTTCAAACACAAACATACAAGGGATCAAAGACATATGCAATATAATGATTTAAAAAAATATTAATCTAATGATCAAGGATATTAGAAATTGAAATTATCTTAATGAATACATAAAGAGAATAAACCATTCATACTTCCAATAATATAACACAATGAGAAAAAGGATTCAAATGTATTAATTCAGAGATAAAAGAAGATCCTCACAACCTTTCCTTGATGCCATGAAGGCTCCTCTCAAATGCCTCAAATCCGTCTCCTTCAATGATAAGCTTCCCAATCCAAAATTACCAGCATGAGACTACCTTTTGTGAACTCCCATAACCCTCTAGCCTCTAATCAATTTCAAGGAAAAATGGAGGAGATTTTGAAATTTACAAAAGAGGGATGAGATCCATTAATATTGGGATTAGGGTTCCTTGATACAAGGGAATTAGCTCCATGTTCAAAGGGGTTTGGATGGAATATATGTTAGTATGAATCCTTTGTCGAAGTGTACGAAAAAAGACCACTTTAGCTACGCATAGCTAATAGCCCTAACATCAAATGTGGCTGCCAATATCTTCAGATCTGCAGTTAGTTGATCAAGAAAAGAGCTGCAAAAAACCAGATCTATGCATAGAAAGACATTAAGCAGTAAAAATAAGGGTTTGCTCCATATATCCAATAGACAAGACAAGAACAATTTTTGAAAGAATTTTTTGTATTAAGGGAACCTGGGAGGAAAACAAGAAGATGTTTCCAATTCTCCTCAATGGGATGGGTTCTTGGAAGTCCTCAACACTTCAGATCTAGCATTTCTCTCTCCTGTTGGTGTAGAAAACCCAGACAAAGATAGAACTCAAAGGGAGCTCACACAGCAAATAATAGAAAATATGACAATGATAATGGCTCAAAGTCAGACCAAGAGTTTAGATCCAGAGTGATCTAATAGGCAACAAAAGGTGAAGAATGGTAGGAAAAACCTTCCTATTTATAACAAAATATTGGGTCATTCTAGATCTTGGTGCATGATTAAAATAACATTAACCAAATCTAGATCCACCTTTTATGGAATATTTTATTATATTTGTTGGAGGGAAAAAGTATTTGACTTGGGTCAAATCCCTTTATTTGTGAATAATAAATAAATAAATGATTTATTTATCATTTTAGGGAGGTGGTTAAAAGATAATCAAATAAATAATGATTTATTTAATTATTTATGGGTGATTTAGTCATATTTAACAAGGAATATTATTTAAATAAGGTTTAAATAATTATTCCTAGAAAATAATAAGATAAATAAAGATTTATCTAATTAATTTCTTTGTTTTGGGTTAAACATGACCAGGAAAATCAAATAAATATAGGTTTGTTTAATATTTCCTTTTGGGGTTTCCTGTTTAGACCATAAACAATCTAATAAATGTGTTTTATTAAGTTATTTTACATAGTGAAGGCAATTTTACTTAGGGTAAAATTGGTCTTACATGGTGTACTTGGGTCCATCTAATGATAGTAGGTTAGATGACCAAGAAATGGTGTAACAGATTGCCCCCCAGCGTGTGAGTGTTAGGAGCAAATCGTATGACCGAAGTACGTTGTAAGAACTCAATCACCAGACATCAAAAGGGAGGTCAGAGAGAGAAGTGTAAGGTAGATTAGTGTGCTGAAGAACTAGACCCTGAGGAGACGAGACTTACAGGTGCAAAAAGTCTCTTTTTATGAGAGGGTACTTGTGCTAAAGGCGGTGGGGGAGGCATACCTATGCCCACCGAGACAAAGTACAAAAGAATAGTGTGTCCAGTAAACAAGGGACCGAACCATAAAGTACAACCAGCATAAACATGAGCCAGATAGAAATACAATGAAGGATCCCACATACATGTTGTGCCTGGGATAACAACCAGGACTTATACAATAATATCTGAGTACATAAGATATAAAGACAACCCAAATGCCCCCTGCAAATGGGGAAGGGCTCGCAAAATCTGACTGATACATGCAAATCAAAGAGGCGTTGCAAGCGGCTAAGGCTGACATCATCAAATATATGGAGCTGCATCAAAGGCTGTAATGAAGAGGTCATCTGGGCATGTGGGGGGCTACCTGCAGGGCCACCCCCTCATGAAGGCTGAGACAACTCACACACACCCAGGAATCATCAAGAGCTGCTGCTGCATCACTGAACCATCAAGTATACGGATCTCGATCATGCTAAAGGGAGATGGAGCTGAGAAACAATCAAGTCAAAGGGTAATGAGAAAGCCCTTTTCCTGATCCGAGGCACCGAAAAAGAGTGGAAGCTGGAACCAAGGTACACCACCCTCTAGACCTGTCTTCTGGAATGAATGAGATGATGTCGACAGAAGGAGGTCCGCCATAGGTGAGGCAATGAGAGATCCTCAAGTAAGGCGCGAGAGAAAATAGTCGAGCGACTGACAGACTAATACCAATGATGATGGTGAAATGGAGGGGACTGAGTAGCGAATGGACGACTTCCCTTGTTAGAGCATAAAGGGCATGAATGACATGGCAGCGACTGACACAATATCATTAGGGATAAGGGACAGTGGGACTGAAGGCCATAATGTGCGACACAAGAGAGAGACCAAGCAATGAAGGATGGAGGACTATAGCGGGGTACAAAGGGACTCGGGATAGACTCCATGAATGCGATGATGACTCAACTCGGATGCTCTAAACAAGGGTGACTCAATGGTGCTGCCACACAGTAAAGGTCCAATGGGGGACCAGGAAAACATGAGTACAAGATGGTAACTCACGACGAAAATCGACACGAACAAAGACAAGTAAGGAGGCAAAGTGGTGCCCCAAGTACAAGTGTTGTAAGCGAAGAAATGCGATTTTAAGGAGAGGTGAAGTGACCTATCTTGGACAAAATGTGTCCTGGTGAAGTATTAAATCACAAAAAACTAACAGATACCCATTTGAGGGCTCGGTGAGAGCTTTACAACGGTGCAGACGGTTTTTCAAACGGAGCTACGGTATGGTCGCAGCAGGCGAAAGAAGAAACAAGGGTTCTCTTTTAATAAGGCAGTTTTCCCTCCAAATCCACTGATTTGCTAGTGTTGCTGTGGTGAATGTAGAGAGAAGAGAAGGCCCTACATCTTGTGGCGAGCGTAGCGGACAAACCGACCATTGGAATCGAGATCCGTCAGTTGCAGGTAAGAGGCCTAACCTTACTCTTTCATTTTGATGGATTGAAAGTTCAGATTAGGGCCCAGAATCTCAGGAATAGATCCCCTTGCATATTTTCAGCCGGGTTGCACTTTTTGGGCCAAAATCTGCGACCTGGGACATAGGTTTTGAGCCAAAAGGTGCGACCTATCCCAGAATGTGGCAGAAAAGTGCGACCTGGAAGATGAGGGGGTTTTAGTGCTGTTTGATGGCTGAGAGTTGGGTTTTTTGTGTTTGGTTACAATATTCCCTATCTGTAGGCTGAAAAAGATGATGTTTTTGTGCAGATATGGTAGATATACAGGTGAAATGGAGAGAGAGAGACCTGGGCACATTACGGGCAGAGATCCAGGCAGATCAGGGTGTCCATCGTGTGTTGGCTAGGTTTTGGGTTCTGAAGTTTTTGGAGAACCCTTTGATGAGAGCTGGAGAGCCCTTGTTGGCCCGGATTATCAGTTACTGGGATCCAGAGCATGAGGTCTTTGTAGTGCAGGGGCATAAGATCGAACTGACAGTCCAAGATATGTATTTCATGACAGGTCTCCTGCCACTTGGGATGGTGGGAAATACGCAGCCAGTGTTACCGTGGGGGCGGAACATAATGGAGTTTGTGGAGCGGCATTGTCGACCGGGTCTCCGAGTCAAAGGGACGCGGATATCGGTCGGGGACCTAGAGAGACTGGAGACCCGGGCAGTGGCCGCAGCGGTGCTGCAGATCCTGGGCAGCCAGGCGTTCCATCACATCACTGGGGGGCAAATGATGATCGTAGAGAATGTGTTGAGTGGGACCTACTATGGGTGGGCCCAAATGATGTTGGTGTTGTTAAAACGATAGCTGTCGCTGTGTAAGCGGCAAGTGAACCACGATTGCTCGTATGGGACTTTATTGTGTTCCTTCTTTTTTAAGAAGATCCCGACCTTACGACCTCGTATACAGCTCCTAGATGGGGGCCCGAGAGAGCCCAGGATGCGCCGGTGGGGGCGGCTACTGTGCAGAGGAGGAGGAGGGGCGGTCAGACGAGTGTTTCGACCTGAGTTCTTTGCCCATTGGGATCAGATGCCGTTATACATAGATGACTATCCCTATAGTGGGATGAGTTATTATGGGGATCTGGACCTACCACTTTCACCTAGTCAAGTATGGGGACCTGATGGTAAGTGATAAGTAACTATTCTTTTTTGGGCATGTTACAGTTAGTGAATAGTAGATAGGGTACTGATTCCTATACTTTTGGTATGCAGATATAGCTCCGGTAAAACCAGCCGGATATATGGGACGACCGGCAGCATCTGGAGTTGTAGGTCTGAGTGGGTCGAGAGCAGCGTGTAATGAGGATGCGACCGCCCTTCTGGAGGACATCCGTCGTAGATGCGAGAGGTTGCTGATTAGAGTGTCAGAGCGCGGGTGGCAAGAATTAGACGACCAGTACATGGAGCCATGCATTGGTCTACCCTCGGAATGGCGAGGTGTCATGTGGCGCATGGCGATGGCCGGTCAGGGGATACCTGATCTACAGGCTGCAGGAGCAGAGCCATTGGCTCGGGATCCGCCAGATAATGATTAGGTGTGGGGCATGTGGTGCCCCCTAGTGTGTATGTAGGGCTAGGTGGTGCCCCCAGTTTTGAGTTTTTTGTAACATGCTATGGGCATGTCATATGTATTAGAGTAGATGGACTCTAAACACATGTTTTGCGACACATATTATGGATATGCATATTTTTGAATGATTATGAATGTTATTGTCTTATGTGAAATGCATGTGATAAATTCCAATCTAGAACATGGTTTGCAATACTATCTACATAGTGATTCTGTTCTTGAGGTACATGGTTGAAAGTTATGGTTTCAAATTCACGTATCAAGAGTTTCACTCGTAAATATCATCTAAACAGCACAGGATTACGCACACGATAGACACCATTTAGTTGCATGACAAGAAGTAGGGAATCTAAACGAACATGCAGATGGAGGATGCGATGAAAGAGGGCATCGATTAAGAGACCATGCACTGCATCATATTCGGCCTGATTGTTGGTGGCAGTACCAATGCAGACCTTGTTTGAGAGCACAAGGGCATGCAAGGGGGTGAAAATGGCCCAAACTACCGAGGCTAGATTCCGGGAGTAACGACTTGCACCATCGACGTAACTGATATAGGGTGGGGACGGGAGGTCCTGCAGAATAGTGTTACAAGACAACAAATGGGGGGAGGAGGGACAATGACGGCAGCGTGAGTGTACAGAAGACATCGAGCGGCCACTGCGGGAGGGAGTGCGATGAGCAGGATGGCTATGACTCATATACAAACTAGAGGGTGGTAAATGAGGGCTATAGGAGGTATGGCGGGGACTCGGGCTGCGGAGGTCAACAGAGATACGGGTGGAGTGATCTTGTGTATGGGCGGAAAAGAGGGGGTCAAGGGTGGAAAAAACACCACATGATGCGGCAAAGTTATCTAAATCATCCGTAGGGGAAGAAAGGCACGCATACGGATCGGCACGGGGAATGACGGAAGAACAGGGAAACAAATGGTTAAAAGATGGGGAGCCCAGGGTGGTCGTTGAAGGGGGGTCAAGCGAAACAACAGGGGAGGATTCAAGGGGAATGTGCTCCAAGGGTCTCACAGAGGATGATAGGTAAAGAATGGTCGTAGTAGACTCCGTCATCTGGACATCAGGGGGGGGAATGTCGATGGGAGTGGGGGGATCCTCAAGCTGACTTGAAGCATATTGCACGAGTATGGGGGAGGCGGATTGATTTTGTTCAACCTCATACTCTCGGACTACTTATAAAGAGGCGTGGTAATGAGTAAGGTGAGGACAATGGTGGGAGTAATGGCCATGGACACCGCACAAAGCACAAGGTTTGCTAGTGCGAATAGTTTTTGGGTTCTTGGTTACGGACGAGGACGGAAGAGAAGGGTCGGAGACCGTAGACTCAGGGAACGCGACTTTAACCATGGGTTGAATGCGGGGCAACTTAGGACAAGTATGGGTGGCGTGACCGACGACATCACACAAGGCGCAAGGCTTTGCGGGCGGAGGCGGAGCTGGGTCAGTCGGGGTGGCCTTGTCTTTGGATGCCCCCTTGCGAGATTTGCCTTTCTTTCCTGGAGCTGTCACCATAGGGGTAGGGTCCTAGGGAGGTGCAGGGGGCATGGTAGCAATAGAGGAAGCGAGGGGGACCGGTTGAATCGGTGTCAAAGCAAGATAGGGTTGGGGTGACTAGGAGGGGTAGTGGCTGGAGGGTCAAGGTACCATACGGGTATACCCAGGGTCAGGTTAGGGAGAGAGAGGGTGGCCATGACGGGGACCGAATAGACTCCGGGAGGGGGAGCTAGGAAAGGTATCTGACCATCGGGATAATGACCAGGAGGGATGGCCCCGAGATGATTAAGGCCTGGGGGAACCGATCCAGGGGGATAAAGGGGTTCAGGGATACCAGTTGTAGGAGAAGGGCCATAAGGAGGAGGTCTGGCTGGTAGAGAGGAAGGGCTAGGAGCGGGTTGCGGTGGGCGAGGTTGAGTCTGAGGTTGCTGACTAGCTGAAGCGGGTTGCTTAAGGGCAGCCCGAGATGATTGCATCATGCAAACATTCGATAAGTTGGGATCAGAGATATGAGGAGGGGGGAGACCAGGAAAAGTTCCAAGCAGGGAGGAATCTTTGTAGACGCCGGGGGAGACACTGGTCAAGGAATCGACGGTTTGCTTATTGGCTATAGAAGATATGGTCGTCTCCGGGGAGGTCTGAGACGGTGGTTCATGGTAAGTCAACTGGTCGATGGTGACTATCTTTCCATTGTGAGGAAAATACATCTTGCGAAAAACCGCGGATGGGACAGCAGACATGGCATAGGTGTAGCTTCGCCCCAATAGAATGTTGTAGTCTAGAGGGGCGTCGATGACTTCGACGTCAACACAAACGGTCTTACTGGAAAGGGTGATAGGACAATTGCGAAAAATGCCAATGGGCTGGGAGGCATGGCCGTCCCACACTCGAAGGGTGATCGTGGAAGGGGCCAACTCAGGAGATCTGAGTTGCTTCCAAAACGAAGCAGACATCACACAGGTGGATGCCCCCTCATCAATTATACACCGAGAAATGTTGGCATTCCAGATTTTGACTGGGATTTGGAAGGCGACGGAAGTAGGAAGAGGAGGATGTTCTGATTGATGGGTGTCGAAAACAATCATTTGGTCATCAGCAGGATCTACAGAGCCCATGACAGATAGCAGAGCCTTCTTTTGGGAAGGGCACGACTGGAGGAGTTCCAACGTGGAAATGGCAGCAGGGGATTGCGTCAAATCATCTACTATGCTATACGAAGGAGCAACTCGACCAGAAGCAGCATTTCGATGTAATGGTCCTTTAGGAATATTGGTATGAACCTCAACTTTGGGTTGAGGGATATGTAAGGGAGCATTGGATGTCGAAAGAGGCTCTGTAGAACCAGAAGAAGGGGACTCGGGGGCAGACTGAGTGGGAGGCTTAGGGTACTGGCGAGACCGAGTTTGAAGGTGAAGGTCGACGGTTGGGGATGGATCAGAGTTCATCTTGAGGATCTGGTAATCGGAGGAACCAGAAAGGGAAGGTGGAGTGGTGACCTGTCCGTCAGGTGGTTGGGTAGCCACGAATCCTTGCTGAGGGAAAGGATCAGTAAACACAGCTGGTTGAGTAGTGGCCACATTAGGGGGAGCATGAGGGAAGGCATGTTGTCCTCGCAATGTGGCTTGAGACTCCCACATTTGCTGCATCTGTGGTAAGAGGGGACAATCGTGGGTGTAATGACCATAAACACTGCAACATGAACAAGTCTTATTTGTGCGAAGCGGCCTGTCCAGCTTGGGCTGAGTGCCCTGTTGCTGGTTAGCAGTGTTAAGGTCAACACCTTGAGGATTGGGTCCACGAGTACCAGGGGAAGATTGATTTGGATTGCCTCTCCGCCTTCTTTGAGAAGGGGGATTAGTCACGACCTGCTGTACAAAGACTTGCCCGGGAGGGGGCTATAGGTGCTGTTGCGGGGGCGAAGGAGGCAAGGGAGGTGGAAGCGTACATGCTGGAGGAGCTGGCGCACCAGGCTGCGGATAGGGATAATGGTTAGGTTGGGCAACATTGAGGTAAGCAGGAGGTTGGGCAAAAGGATGAGGCATGCCATATCCTGGATACATGCTACCTGGAGGGGGAAAAGTGCTAGAGGTGCTGGCCCCTCCCGGAGGGAGACCATAGCCCATAGGAGGTTGAGCATACGGGTGAGAAAGGGCTCCAACGATACCGTCGGCGGAATGAGATGCCCCCGGGGCATTAGCACCTCCAAGCTTGGGGAGGTCAGGAAGGACAATATAAACATAAACAGACTGAGCATAGATCAGGTCATATTTCAAGGCTATTTGGAGGGCGGCTTCTTCGGTTTGAGGGAAATGGGAGGCGACATCTTTGCCAATTGGAGCTAAGAGAGTGCGAAGGAACCAGTCCATATAAACCCGATATTCGAAGGGGGGAGCTCGACATAAGCTTCGTCTTCTTTGCCATTCCTGGACATGAGTGGAAAGGTGGGTCGAAGAGGTTTTCTTGAAAGAGGTCAAAAGCTCCGTACCAGTACCGTATCAGAGAGGGAGCTGGAAATAAGATAAAAAGGCTTGGGCAATGGTCGCAAAGGTGGTATGGGAAGAGGTGGCTTGGTCAACATACCATTTAGAAGCTTCACCGGTAAGCGTGCATTGGAACAACCAAAGACGGATGGAATCATCGATAATGGAATTGGAGGAACACCACATGTGGAAAGATCGGACATGGTTGGTTGGATCTTCTCCAGCAAGGCCTTCGAACTTAGGGATGTCGGAGGGGAGCTTGGTTGGCATAGCAGGCCAACCAACATCATGGCGGATAGGGTCATTGATCAACTGATTGAAATCGGGGAGGCTGAGGCCTGCGATGTACGGTAGCAAGGGTGCGTCCGAGGTAGTTCCTGTGGCGGTTCCGTTAGTAGTAGTTCCGGCATTAGGGCCGGGAGCTCCGCTAGCGTTAGGCCCTGGACCAGACATAGTGAAGGTGACAGGGGGAGAACCAGAAATAAAAGGAGAACCCAATGAATCAGAAGAGGAGTCGGAATGTAGACTCGGAGGAGGACTGGCTCGACGACGGCGGGACGGAGTAGGTCGATCGAACAGAAACTGAGGGTGAAGGCCAAGAAGTCTCCGGGAAGCGCGCCTTGGGGGCGCAATGATGGCAACACAAACACGGCACGAGGGGAAGAAGAACGACCGACAGAGGCAGGGAGGTGCAGAATCAAGTGATTACAATGTCGAAACAAGGGCAAAAAGGTGCAGTGTCAATTGATTTTAAAGTCTTTGCCTGGCGGTGTAAACCAGGCTCTTCTTCGCTTAGGGTGAGTGTGTGGCGTGCGTTAATTTTAATTTTTAAACCATTTTTGTTTTGAGAGCAAGAGAAAAAGTGTGCTGCGTAACTGAAAATAGTGCTGCAAAAACAATATATAATGCTGAAATAACAGAAAATTAACAGCTACTAGTGCATCGATTCAACCCAAAAAGGCGGGTCTCTCAAAAATAATCTAAAAGAGGGAAAAAATCTAGTCAAAGCACACTAAAAAGAGGCTAATAGATATAGGGTCGAAAGGGACAGAGATCTAAAGGGGAAAGCTGCTGAAAAGAGGTGCAGATCACAGCCAAGAGGCAGAGGCAAGGTGGCTGGAAAAAAGGAGGAAATCAGCAAAAAGAAGAGGGGGCAAGGAGGAGGCCCTAAAAGTAGATCCAAACAAAACTTCAGGAGGTGATTTGAAAGGGAGAAGAGCTGATTAAAAGAGGTCTGAAAAGGAGGTATCAGATCTGGAAACAGGGGGGGCTGAAACTCTGAAAAAATAGACCTGAAACAGATAAAAACTCTTCCACAAAAAGTGGAGGGTACTGAAGCCCTAGGGGGATATGTTCCCACTTAGATGAGAAAAACAGATCAGAACCAGGTCGAAACGGGCTGAGACAGAGGCTGGAAAACCCTGACAGAAGCTTCAGAAAAACCCAAAAAAATTGTAGAAAAATAGCGGAAAAAATGGCAGGTCGCAGGTTCTGACATGTTTTACTATTCAGGTTGCAGAAAAAGGGCTGAAAAGTGCGACCTGGAGTCCAGGTCACAGTTTTTGGGCTTAAAAGTGCGACCTCCAACTCCGGTTGTCCCGGTGGCAGATTTGCGGATAAGTTGCCGTCTCAGTTGCGGCTGATGTCTGTCACCTGCGCAATAGGGCCAGAAACACACAGAAGTTAGAAATTTTAATGTTTTAGGGTTTTATAGGGAAAAAGTAACATTAAAATAGGAAAAACAAAAAGCTGAAAAGAAACCCTAGGGTCTGAAGTAGCTGGATATGTAGGAATATGAAAAACGACAGCGGTCGTAATTGAAAACCCGTGTGGAGTCGCCAGTTGTTAGTATGAATCCTTTGTCGAAGTGTACGAAAAAAGACCACTTTAGCTACGCATAACTAATAGCCCTAACATTAAATGTGGCTGCCAATATCTTCAGATCTGCAGTTAGTTGATCAATACAAGAGCTGCAAAAAACCAGATCTATGCATAGAAATACATTAAGCAGTAAAAAGAAGGGTTTGCTCCATATATCTAATAGACAAGACAAGAAAAATTTTTGAAAGAATTTTTTGTATTAAGGGCACCTGGGAGGAAAACAAGAAGATGTTTCCATTTCTCCTCAATGGGATGGGTTCTTGGAAGTCCTCAGCACTTCAGATCTAGCATTTCTCTCTCCTGTTGGTGTAGAAAACCCAGACAAAGATAGAACTCAAAGGGAGCTCACACAACAAATAATAGAAAATATGACAATGATAATGGCTCAAAGTCAGACCAAGAGTTTATATCTAGAGTGATCTAATAGGCAACAAAAAGTGAGGAATGGTAGGAAAAACCCTCCTATTTATAACAAAATATTGGGTCATTCTAGATCTTGGTGTACAATTAAAATAATATTAACCAAATCTAGATCCACCTTTTATGAATATTTTATTATATTTGTTGGAGGGAAAAGGTATTTGACTTGGGTCAAATCCATTTATTTGTGAATAATAAATAAATAAATGATTTATTTATCATTTTAAGGAGGTGGTTAAAAGATAATCAAATAAATAATGATTTATGTAATTATTTATGGGTGATTTAGTCATATTTAACAAGGAATATTATTTAAATAAGGTTTAAATAATTATTCCTAGAAAATAATAAGATAAATAAAGATTTATCTAAGGATAAAACAACTTATGAGCTAGCTAGAAAGATATCAAGTAATAATAAAAAGTCAAAATGATATATTTTTTGTTCTGCATGAGATGAATTGTGATAGTTTGATTTTTAATTTTTACATTGACTAAACTAACAAAAAGTTCTTTTGTATGTAGCGTTTTCTGGCATTTGTTGAACCCGGTGTTGGTGGTAGTGGGACACAAGGGCAAGAGATTTCCCAACAACCCTCTCGTACACCTTCTACTCCTTTAGGTGCTAGCCAAGAAACACACCCTGCCCAAGCAGACACCCAACCAACCGCTGAACATGTTGGCAATGATGAGGCCGATATGGCCAACTACATTATTGCATTTCCTGGAGCTACACGTGTCAGCTCCATAGGGACCATTAATGGCACGTTGTTGGTGAACGATGAGGGTGTCCCTATAAAGCATGTACAACTCCCAGGTAAATTTTAATATTTTAACTATTTCATGTACTTTATCTAAAACATATTTATCATGATTTTTATTTTTAAACTAATGATAATATCTTCTTTTTCTTTTGGTTTTATTCTGTGTAGGAAACAATGAGTTCTACAGGATTCTGGAGAGCCATGCGTTGGTAATTTTTGGCCCAACCATACGTACAGGGTGGAATTCCCATAATTCCAACCTGAAAAAAGAACTTCTAGATTATCTAGAAGCCCTTTTTGGGGTCGGCACATTTGACAGAAAAGCGGTGGCTCAGGTAGTCGGCAAATATTTGAAATATACCAGGGACACCTATAGAACACAATTTCAATTTAACCCTAGATATGAGCGTCCTCTCGCAGTTTCAGAGAGTGAGTGGAGAGCACTCATCCATGACGGAAAAGAGAAAAGGGAAAAGAAAGAAGGAAAATGCCAACTGGACCCGCAAGGTAAATTACAACTTTAATTCAATAGCTTTAATTTTCTTTATGTCTAAAATAAAAGTGTGCTACGTCATATCTGACTTCAATCTTTTGATGCTAGGTTGCCTGACACCTCAAAGGCAACCAAAGCTAGGATTGAAAAAAGGGCCATCACAAGCTAGGCCAGGGCGGCTACTTGAAATTAGCTGCAAGAATTGTAATTAAGTAGCTAAACATCTTATAATTAATTGTATCGCCTTCCAACGTTTTTGTAATCCTATCAAATATGATTAAAAATACACAATCATATGTAATTTAGGGTGATGACTTCGGAACAGAAACTACAGAGGAAGATAAAAATATTGCTTTCCATTTCGGCTATCAAGCCGTAGTTGAACGTCGCAGAAGCTTGGGGCAGGTCCCAAGATCCATAATGCCTGATAAGGTAAAACATTAACCTTTCAATATGTTTTTTTTCGTCCATAAATTTAATGTCTAAAAAATTTGTTTAAATCAAGGGAGCACCACTACCGACGAGGCAAATAACCCAGTTTTAGAGCCAGATGTAGATGATCCTCATGTGCAACCTGATCATTGTAGTGGGGACCAGGCCGACAATGCTACTATCAGTGAGGGTCGTGACGGTAATTAATTTCCACTTATAATTTTTTCTAATTATACCTTGATGGTTGTCCTTATAACGTTTTTTGTTTAAATGACAAAGAATGTTTCCCTTGAGGATCTTACCACCAGAGAGGAAGATAGGGCAACAATCCCAACGGCGACAACTGGTGCACCAGGTAAATAATCTCATTGCAATTTTTTTTATTAATATTACCGAACTAGTTCAATGATATTTAAAAACTGACAATTAAAATTTAATATTATCTGTTTTTGTAGGCGATGCCCCATCACTGGATGAGACCAGACATCGTGACTACGCAACTAGGTCAGCAGCGACAAATGGTGCACCAGGTAAATAATCTCATTGCAATTTTTTTTATTAATATTACCGTACTAGTTCAATGATATTTAAAAACTGACAATTAAAATTTAATATTATCTGTTTTTGTAGGCGATGCCCCGTCACTGGATGAGACCAGACATCGTGACTATGCAACTAGGTTAGCGGTGACAACTGGTGCACCAGGTAAATAATCTCATTGCAATTTTTTTTATTAATATTACCGAACTAGTTCAATGATATTTAAAAACTGACAATTAAAATTTAATATTATCTGTTTTTGTAGGCGATGCCCCGTCACTGGATGAGACCAAACATCGTGACTACGCAACTAGGTCAGCAATGCGGGTCGAAAGGCACGAAACAGGAGCAGAGCATGATGATATTGATGATGTAATTAGGAGCTTTAAAAATAGGAAGAAGAAAAAGAAAATTCGATAATGTAAAATATTGTATTATTATAAGACAAACGTTACCATACTTGGAATGTTTTTTGCGTTATATAAAAAAACTCATTTATGATACTTTTTTTTTATGTCAAGCATTAATTGCAATGTTTCCTTGTGTACTTTTTGTTGAATTGTTTTTTTATTAGTTATTGAATATTTTTTTTTATGCTCATGAAAGTAAAAAATGAAATATAGATTGGGTATTGGGGAATTGAGAGTGATGTGAGGGGGGGGAGGGGGGGGAGGGCCCATAAGAGCTTCCACCTTCACGTGGTTGGCCCTGTTTAGTAGAGAATAATTTATTGGAGCGATTTAATCTTGGAGCAAACCTCCCTCGATCCAGCGTAGCAAAAAAAAAGTCATTGTTGACTTAGTTGCTACTCTTTCAGATCGTGGGAGGCTTGTTCCAAGTTCATGCGACTCCAATAAATTGTTCTTGAAACGAAGAGGAGCTTATTCAGGTATGTTTTTACATTTTCAACATATGTTCTAACATTATCATAATAATGCATCTTAGAGTAAAAAATACTACATCAATTACTTTTATTTATTGTATAGATAATGATGGATTTTGATTGACTTGGCAGTGCAGGTACAAATCCTCTTGCATCATGAACAATACAACTTGTCAACCAGGGTCATGTCCAGGATATTTTTGCTTGTGCGCTTGACCAGGTTCGCAATGTCACATTTTGTAAGTTCCTTTACAGTTCATAATTCAATATTAAGCTTGTTCATGATTATTATCTAGGTTTTTTGTATGTGTTTTTTCATCTATTTGATTGTAAGCAACTCTGCATGTTTCCTTTTGTTCACTATGATTTCTCCCATTACCACTCCCAGGATGAATCCAACTTTATTGTTACATAGGTTACTTTATTGTTACTATGATTTCTCCATTTACGATTTCATAGGTTACATCATGTAAAGTTGTCAATCTTAGGTTGGTGATGAGCTTTAGTTCTCCAGATTTGGGGATTTTCTGATATTTTCTCCCTCATGTCATTCCTGCATCACCTCGTTGTTTGAGCATGCCAATTGTCTACCACTTGTACCAATTGGTACATGTCAATCTCTGAGTGGTGCCACATTTCACCTATTTTCAGTGAGAGTTTAGGGTTTCTCTAACATAGCTTCAGAAATCCGATTCAGTGCCTGCTTGAATATTGTCACATAATACTCATGGTTTGGATTGATGAGCATGTTCCGAATGGTTGGTTGATTCATAAGAACCACCCATATAGTCATCTTGAGATATTTTAGAAGTTTTCTCGGGTTTCCTTTTTCACCGTTTCTAGTGGGTGGGATGGTGTGGGGTGATCCATCAATACTGGTGCTCTTGTAGTAGGGAATTTTTTTTTGGGGATATAAAGGAGCATTTGATGTAGATATCCCATTGGATGCATTCATAGATGGGCACGAGAGGTCAAGAATTTAAATTAAAATATGCAACCTCTAGCATGGAAACCTGAAGGCTGCGAGAGACACTGGTTAAAGTTGTTTTGTGGTGGCTTTAATATAGTCATGATTTCTTTCTATTATCTTAATGCAAATATATAGTCCGGTCTCATTAAAATGAGGATTGTGGTTGTATTTCTCTTTGGTTGTTTCTCTCTTAATGCTCCAGAAGTTGCCAAAAGTTGCGATAGTTGTTTAGTTTGCCTGTTACAACTTAAAAGTGGTTTTAGCAATGGGAGTCATGTTTTTTAAGGTTCATACTAATATGAAGATCTTGTAATTCTATATTCAGCATAAGAGAAGATGGCCTCTGCTTTGGGTAGTATGACAACAATTTCCACATCTACCTCATTGGGTAACAATGGAAAGGGGAAGAAGTTGGGTGCAATGTTTGATAATTATGGCAGACAATTGTCTTCTCTTTCAGCTTTTTCACCCATTTCCTTTAATCGCTCAAGCAGAAGAGGGACTCTGAGATTACGCGACAGAGAGAAGGTAGTTAATACAAGAGCTATGGAAAAGGAGTTTTACTTCAACAAGGATGGCTCAGTGACAAAAAAATTGCAGGTCAGAGAAAAAATTATGTTTAAAGGAAGGTCACCTGCATGTGAAACTTCACTGCGGTGGATCTTTCCTTGTCCACTTATATTCGATTTTAATGTGTTATTTTAATTTTTCATGGAGGGTTGTTTTGGCATATGGTCCAGCATTCAATTGCACACTTACCGAAAGCATTGTCAATTTGTCTTGCAGGCGGTGTGAACAAACTTGTTGATCTTGTTGGAGTCACCCTTGGGGCGAAGGGCAAAATGTTGTCTTGGAGAGAAAGCATGGTTCTCCGAAAATAGTTAATGATGGTGTGACAGTAGCTAAGGAGGTAATTTGTAGATGTGTGCTCTGGTTTTCTTTTTAACGTTGCATTAGTTCCCCCTCTTAAATGTCTTAGACTTGGTAGGCATAATTTAAAAACTCAAAGGTGAAAGGAAACATATTTGTTACCCAGTGGTCTACTTGGCCTATGGACTAGCCACATTAGAGTAATGCATAAATATTTTCACAACAATAAAAGGAAAGGGTTATGGCTAAGTCAAATTTTATTGTTATTGACAGTGTAATGAAATGTATCTCAATGCTATGGTTTTGGCCTTTTTATTGGTTGAATTAGAGGACCCAGTTGAAAATATTGGGCCAAGTTGGTAAGGCAAGCTGCGGCAAAGACAAATGATTTAGCTGGGGATGGAACCACAACATCTGTTGTTCTTGCACATGTTGGAATATTGAAAATTTCCAGAACAATGAATGGAGAATAAATCTCCCTTCCTCTAACACAGAGAAAATAAAAATTTCTTTGACAGGAGACAGAGTTTCAATACTTTGAAAACAAACTTCTATTCCCTTCAATAACTAAAAAAAAACTATTACACTACTTCCTCACTGAGAGGGATTACAAAATTATGACTGCTACAAAACGCAGTGCATAAAACCAACTCACTTTCTGTTCAAAACAAACATACTCTATCTCTAAAACACTCTGTTGTGTTTTTCACTTTCGCACTGCTGTGCATACACACTTAAAAAGTTACACTCAGTCTTTCACTTTTTACACACTGCTGTGTAATAAAAAATTTACGTACTGTCTATAAAAAAAACTACCAAGCTTTTTTTTCCTTTTTATTTTTATATGTCGTAACATATAAAACATATTATAATAAACCCTCTTTTTAAAAAAATAAAATTAAAACTAAATTCTATGGCCCACCTTTCATTTCGCATGTGATATATATATAACATATGTTTAAAACATATGTATATATTAAACTATCAAAACATTAAAGAACCCTTTCCGTCGGACTTCAAAAGTCTGAATAGATTGAATTTCAAACCAAATTCGCATTCCAAAATGGGATGCTGACGTCTGCCTAATTTGTAACGTGAATTCTCAATCCAATGTGCCTTATAAAAAATTTGGGTCCGGTTTTCAGGTTTTCAGATTCCCTTCAATTTCATGCAATCCAATATTAATGCTCCACGTGTCCTCCTTTTGAATTTACAAAACTGGGGGGTAAATTTCTGTTTGTTTAATTTCTGGTTGGTGAATTGCGTTAATGCTGGTTGTTGTGTTTAAATACAATCATGTACAGAAATATGGTTGCGGCCGTCTACAAAAAAAACTTGCAGGAATTTTAAATGCTGAATTAAATTTCTGGATGGCGTGCAAGCAACCTCCAAAAAAAATGTTGCTGCTGCATCCGTCCTTCTGCTGCAGCAGTTGAAGTTAAAATTCAACAGCACAGGGTTTAATAAGTGAGGGTGTAAAGGTAAATTTTTGTCGATAGTACTGGATTAATATCATCTATTCATTTTTGTAGGGTCTTACGGTGTTTGGTTTTTTAGTTTTGGGTTGGGCTTATTGAGTCTAAGATAGTTTTTGAGTGAAAAAATTGCTATTAGGTATTAAAAAATTTTGGTTCTTTTGTCAAAATTTATGAGCTTGTTAGGAAATACAAAACTGACAATGGTTGTATCTTAAATTTGTGTAAAATAATTTGAAATGAAACCTTTTTGTTTAGGTTGTTGTAGCAGGTGCAAACCCTGTTCAAATTACTAGGGGCATTGACAAGACAATAAAGGCCCTTGTTTCGGAACTCAAAATTTTGTCAAAGGAGGTAAACACTTGCCTTTTGAGTAGGTTGGTTTTCCTTTTTGCTAATGGTTTGGTGTATCTAATTGAATTAGTTGCCTAAGGTATTTTTGGTTGCAAACTCCTTTTCATTTTTCATACAGTATTGGCCTTGTGGAATACATTTGATTGTGTGGTCTTGTTAAATCTACAACATTTGTAGTTGTTTAGTCTTATGGCCGAGGTGCACTTTTATTATGGAAATAGTTGATGCAATATTGTCATTTAATCCTTACTGCAGGGTAGCATGTTGAGAAGTTTCTTGTGAAACATTTGGTATTCAAAATTACACTTGATCCTATATAGCATCATGCACTTGACTTCAAAATTAATATTCAAAGTGTGCCAGACAATTCTTGCAAAATTTCAAATATTTATGTTGTTTTAAACCATTATCTTTTTTATGTATTGGATGCTGAAAATGTGAAAAAGACTTTGGTATGAAACCAACTGGTGAATAATTTCCAGCAAAACAACCACTTCCAAGACATGATTTAGAAGCAGAACATATGTACTTATGAAGCATAGAAATATATCCTTGATGCATTGTCAATGTTTGGCTAGGGTTATTTTTGGAGAAAATAACTCCTTATTCCTAGAATAGTGATCTTCAATACAAGTAAATGCCATAGAAGAGAGATCATCGTGTGACGCAACAAAACTGAAATTGGACCCCTAAGGAGAGCTGGTGTGTCTACAATCGCTCTGTCAGCATTTTCCCTTGGTTTACCCCGTTCTTTTCCTCCAGCCTGAGTTTTAATTGACTTCTTCTTTCTTCGGGTTTATTTATCAAATTCGTAGAATTTGATAAATAAATACTATCCACAATGGTTGGACTTTAATTTATATTCCCGACTTTATATTATCTCCAATCCTTATAACCAATGCTTAACTTTCAACACTTTGTATTTATACTCCACGTTTCTTTTTAAATAAATAACTTGTAATGAACTTTCGGCTCTATATTTCACCACCCAGCCTTACAACAATCACGCTCCAGACTTATGCTAATTATCCGCCAATCGTTTAATTAAACAATTTCATTATACTCCGGCCCCACCTATATATATCAATAACCAATCAAACATTCGTATCGTACCTGGCTATCCTCCACACACCTTAGTTAACCTCCGGGCAAGTTCAATGTGTGATCACCGTCCGATGGCCCTTCTCCAAATCAACGACTCTTGGCAATTTCGCTCGGCTTCCAACGTCGGGTTTAACGTGCGATGGCGCGGGTTAAACAGTGGTTTTCCGGGGGTCACTTCGCCACATGTTGCATTCCCTATGGAATCACTCACGAATAGGAAATACCGCCTACTCCGCAAAAGCGGTGCGATATGGGCAACCTGCTTTTGTGATTCCGCTCGTGGTTTTGGTACAGGGCTTGACCACGGGTGCAAGTCTGGTTCCGCTATCCTTTTTTTTGTTAACTCATGTCCAATCCTTGGGTCAGGTTCCGAAAGCACAACAATTTTGTCTCTTTATTAAGCGGGATTTTTATATTTGAACAGTTTTCACGACCCCGGTTCTCTACACAGACCTCGCCTTCGGGTGGGGTGAGTTCACATGGTTATCCAACAATTTACGGGAATTCAAAGACAGAAGAATGGAATTATCAGTACCCAATCGCCTCACAATTAAAAAATTCTTCACAATTAGTAGTTCGAGATAATTCAATGGAAACTAAGCTTGGAAATCATTTAACTAGAAACAATTGTTCACACACAGAGGTTTATTGCAGAAATCCCCTCTCTACTCTCCTCTTCCCTCTCTACTTTTATTCATCCGAGGAATTACAATTTATATACATAACATATGGCTCTTCGGTTCCTCCGAGAGGACCGTTCTAGAAATCAAAAGGTCTAATTATAATAATTCAACTAACTGAAACTGTTCGACTCCTACAACTCTAACTAGTCTAAGTAATACAGTCAGCTGAGGTATTGACACCTAGCTGTTACAACTCAAATGTTTTCTAACCCTCCTAGCCACAACATGTGGAAAAAACCTCCTACATTGCTGGCTAGTGCCTAATGCCCCTGCATCATCGTGTGACATAAACCTATTAACAAAAGTGAACAGGGAATGATTATTAATTATGGAATACTAAGTTGTCAGTGATTTTGACTATTTGTCTTTAACATGTAAAAATGTTAAATTCCAAACTTACATCATCATGGTTTGGCATCATGAGCTTGAATAATTGTCCACCATGCTCATAATTTCATTGTTGTATTCATATCTATAAACAACGTTTCAAATAATAATAATAAAGTTCTATAAGAAAAATCCAAACCTCCATGTTGCTGCTCCTTGTGAGACAAAGTCAAAATTGCATTACACAATCTGACACATAAGAATCTCCTATATCCCGGTGGTATGTATCCAAACTCTTATAATAGTTTCTTCAAGACTTATGTTGACATTGCCAATGAGATATTTAAGCAATGAAAGATGGAGCCTTCTTCATTGTTGTATATGTAACAGTCTTTTATTAATATAAAGATCGATGGTTTTGTCTTTCTGAAAATGAAATGTAAAAATAATTTATTGTGGTCAATTGAAAAGTTTTTTTTTTAAAGCTTTTCATTATGGAAGGGCGACATAGATATATGCCCTTCTAATTGAAATTTGGACCTGCCCTTCAAATTTGATCTTTGTGTGGGACCTTAACAAATAATAAAACTATTCCGCCGCGCGTTATATAAAACATATAACAAAACCTTTGTCAAAACTTCAAACGAACCCTTTAGCCGTGGGTATTTCATCACGAATTGATCATTTTACCATGTACCTTCTTCTAGAGGAATATTCTTCCACTTGATTAGGTACTTCATAATGGTTATATTTCAAAGAGATACATAATGTTTATCTATAACTTTTTGTGGTTCAAGAATCAACTTTCATTCTTCATCTAATTTTGGAAGTTCTATTTACATTGGCATATTTTTTTCCCAAAACCTT